>APFE030379136.1:101114-141688 GCA_000404065.3 Pinus taeda | reverse complement strand
CCATTCATAAACAAATCAATTTAAATATAAAGATATCAATCATTTTTCCAATAGTTCAAAATAAATCCAATTTAATTTTTTTATTATAATATATACTTCTATTCTTTCTTAGTTTCATTAAAATTGATCACAAACTGAATTGGCATAGCCAAAATCAAAGATCTTTTCTCCCTCTTTCATTATCACATCCAATGATAAATAATCTAAAATGGTGATATTTGCTTTTGACAATATAGATTCGTTCTTCTATTTCGTATCATTTAATGCCAGAGAGATAAAACGCATGTTTTGTAATTTAAAACGATTCTTAAATTACAAACAAAAAAATCATCCAAATCTAGTCGAGTGCCTGGATGAGACTACGATGGTAATCATGACAGAGATTTATTAATTGTGAAAATATGTTATAGTGGCCATCTACAACAAAAGAAAAGAAGGGATATACACACTTTTCCTTGCATCCCTACTAAATCCTATTCATGAATTCCTGCATCACTTTTTCTTTTATGAATTCCTATTCCTCACCTGTTTTACTCCATTGCAGCGTTGGCCACTATGGAAACCTAAACAGATCAGATTCACATGGCATTAAAAAGATCACAGTATGTAACTAATCCCTATGGAAGAAAAAAAAGATCAGATTCACATTGCATTAAAAAGCTAACAGTATGTAACTAATCCCATGCTATTTTTTTTCAAATATTGGGAGACAGCTGACAGCTTAGTCACCGTACAAAGTATAGGTGCACCGGACAGAACGTTGCCAAATTATTATTATTATTTGAGGATGAAAAAGGCAACGTAGTTTGAGCTGTACACCACCCTCGAGAAGAAAGACAACCCATTGACTTGTACAAACTGTCGGTTGGGAATGTATAATGCAAAATGCATATACCCGTTGAAGTTAGGTTTATATTTATATTTTTTTTGTTTAACTTTATATTTAAATATATATTTTAAATAATAATAATTTTTGTAGGGCTATGGTAGCACAATTGGTAAAATTTATGTGGGAAAGATTTTGTTTCTCAGAGATTGGAAATTCAATTTTACTGGTAAAATTCATGTTGGGAAACTTTTGTTTCTAAGTGGTTGGAAATTCAATTCTATGGACATATCTTAATAGCACACTTAAAAAAGGTTGTTTCTATTTTGATAATGTTTACTATATTTTTTTACTTAATTCATTTTTTAAAGTAGTATGATGAGTGTTATTATAATTATTTTTATTTTTATTTTTGAAAATTTGTAGGACTAATGTACTAGCAATTTCACTCTAGCTTTTACAGTGAGAGGAAGGTTGATTTCCTTATTCCCAAAAAAGAATAAAATCTAATTTTAAAGTCACCATCAAACTAGACATCAAATTAGTGTATAAAATCCCTTTATTTACAAGATATGTTACCCCACTCATACTAAAGTTTACCAAACTGTGTATTCTCTACCTCTTTTAAATTTAAACTTGTAACTTCTTAAAGAGAAACACATATTTTTAACTATATATTTTATAAAAATGATTTTTATAAAAGTTTAAAATATCTTAAATAAATAATTATTAAATCACTGGTTTAGAAGATTTAGATTATAATTTGAATTATAACTTAAATGTAATGTATTTAAAATAAAATTTTACCCAAAAATGTACATGTTCTACCCTTTTAATTTTAACCAAGTAATTTTTTAAAGAGAAACATACTCTTAATAATATTTTATAAAAATGATTTTATTATAATTGTTTAAATCTCCTTATATTTTTTATAAATAAATAATTAATTAAAATACCAATTTAAGAAATTTAAATTAGAATTTAAAACATTTAATATATTTAACAAATTTATTAAATTAATTTTAAAAAATAGTTTGAAATTATTTAAATCTCAAATTTACATCAAATGGAAAGTTACAAACAAAAATTTTGTTTTATATATAAAGAAAAATCATAAAAGAATTAATAAAACACCTTTCACCATATGTTACTAAAATATTATTATTATCACATTCCTAAGGTTAATATCATTATTATTAGAAGATTTATAATTTTTATAACTCAACAAAATTTATATTTAATATTTTGTCATGTGCATAAAACACTTTAGTAAATTTTGCAAATGTGTAATATATACAAGTTTAAAAATTTTATATATTAGTTTTTTTAACCGAAATTGTGAATATTTTGTATTAAAAAGTTTTGAACTAAAGCCAAAATTTATTATAGAGGTTGTTTTTAGATTTTATAATTTTATTTTTATATAGTCTTCATTATTTAGGTGCTTCATTTTTAAATATGTTATATAGCTTACAATAGTGTAAAGTTGTTAATGAAAAATAAAACATTTAATTTATCTTTGGAATATGGCACAAGGGTGATTGGATAAAAGAGAGATTTGGGTTCAGCCAATATATGATGAAGTGGTATGTGGAAGTCCTTGATTGAGTTGGCATTTTCATATGTTAATATGAGTTATTTACCTATTGTGATCTATGAGCACTTATATTGGTTATTGTGGTGATCTTATGACTTATTTGTGAATGTTTCTATCCTAGTTATATGTTGGTTATATGTATGGTTTTATGGTGTGCTATAGCTATGACTCTTGTTCATCATTTGATAAGTTATTGGATGGTTGAAGAATGCATGGTATAGCAAGTGTTATTGCAACTAGCTAGAGAGGGCATATAGCCTTCTCGGTGATTCTTAGATGAAGTTCAGAAGTTTATGATTAGACATGCATTCAGGACCTATAGATTCCATGTTTACTATCTATTTGGCGAAATGTTTGTCTTGGATTAGGCATGTATATGTCAAGTTCTTGCTCGATTTTTTATTATTTAGCATTGTTAGCATTATTTTCATGATTCTGGAATGTTACATATAGTCTTGGGTAGCGGTTTGAAGGTTGTCTTAAAAAGTGGCATAGATCTCCCGACCACATGCACAAAACAAAGGAATTTGGGTCATAATTGCATGGCGAGAGGCCTATGGGTGTGGTTATAGCCTCCTAACCATATGCATGAAGTGTTATGGGTGTGGTTGGGGAGTAAAACTAGCGAAGAAGAGTTCCAACTCAGGGGTTGATCACCTAGTGTGGTTGGTAGGCTCCTGAATGATTTGTGGTCTATGGTATATGTCAGTTTGACTCCAGTGTTTAGGCCCCACTTCCATAGCTAGAACTTCGAGGTTGGGTCATATTATAGTGACCCTCAACTCATATTTACCGTAGAGATTTTGTCAAAGTGGGTAAATGTGGGAGGAGTAGTTACAAGGGTTGTAACAAAAGGTTTACCTCTCAAATATATACTCCGAAGGGAAGGTCAAAGACACATAATTGAATTTGTCACAACCATGGAGCAAAAAATATGGTAGTCTGATGATCCAGATTTATGAAGGAACAAAATGAAATATAGATATGAATAGAAACACAGAGATACAATGAAAACATAACTTCAATTGATTAATAACAAAGTATTGAAAGTTGTTTACAAACAGAATGGAAACTTGTCACAACCATGGAGCAAAAAATATGGTAGTCTGATGATCCAGATTTATGAAGGAACAAAATGAAATATAGATATGAATAGAAACACAGAGATACAATGAAAACATAACTTCAATTGATTAATAACAAAGTATTGAAAGTTGTTTACAAACAGAATGGAAATAAACTAGCTCAAGTGATGGTAGTTTATCTCTAAGAAGAGATGTGGCAGCTACATGCATCATGAACTTTGTTACAATGAGACTCGAAGGCTTATTTATTATTGAGAAATAATGGAAAACCATAAACATCCAAAAACCTAACCCTAGGATATGAAGCACCAAAAGTCTGTGGGCCCTGTTAGGGTAAATTGGCTGAGCAACTTCCTAGGGTCATAACTTTGGAATACAATCTTTGTTTGACATGTATGATACTTTGTTAGAAATATCTATCAAAGGAATAAATATTTCGACTCCAACCTATATTTCAACATCCATATTTGCTCGTTTTCCAAAAAATGTCATTTAGGGTCTCAAAATGACTCAAGAAGTTCACGAACTGAAAAAATGCCAAAAATAGTAAATTGTGCTACAATTAAGGAAACTAAAAGAAACAATAGTGGGGGTCCAAGTGGAATAATTCGATGGCCAACAATATCCACTTGCATAAATTCTCCTCCCTTAGGAAGCAATGGTCCCCATTACGTTGAGTGCCTCAATAAGACGGGGAAAATTCTGTTGAACTTAGTCCCTTGTGATCCACTTGCTTTGGTGTTGGAGCTGGCCATCTTTGACAACCTGATATAGTTAGATATTCCGCTAATGAGCATTATTGATCTACCTGTCTATGATCTGATCAATTGTGGCTTGTTTCATGGAGTCTAGGTTTAGCTTTGTTGGTGTGAGTTGTCTGTAATGTTTGATGTGTTCAATAATGGTGGAAAGTATGCACGAAGGCGGATCACATTGAACACTAGGTGCACACCAAGGAATGGGGGAATGTTGAGCTCAAAAGCATTGTCTCCCACATCTTTGGTGATGGTGTAAGGCCCATATCAGAGTGTTCTGACCTTCTGATGGACTTCTATATAAAATCATTTCTGCATATGCAACCAAGCTTTTTTTTCCACCTGAAACTTGTGTAGCACCTAAAGTTGATCATGTGACTGTTTTTACTTGCTATTGGACTTCTATAAGATTTTGTGAACCTTCTAGCAAATCTGATGGATGTGTTAAATAAACTTGGTTTCTTTAACAGCCTCAAACTGTACATGTGTGTATTCTGTCTATGTAGTTGCATGAGGCATGGTGACATCAGTCAGATACAATAGTTGAAATCATAGACCCACTTGAAACAAACTATAACAAGTCGAGATATGGAGAGCTATGTTATAAATGTGCTACACATAGGGAACGCTCTCATCCCTGGTCCATGGATGCTTGGAGTTGTACATGAGGAGTATGTGCACTATCATCCTGATGAAGACCTTTGCCTAGCCATCATTATGGGGATGGAATGTAGTCAACTTGGTGAGATTGGTGTCCAATATTGTCCAAATTGCTATGCTGAATTTACGATTGTTGACAAAAGTATCTTCCCTAGACCCAGTGGACTGGTATAGAACAATGGAAAACAAAGAGTATAAATTTTCCCTTAGATAAATTAAAGAATGGAAAAGAGGCTTACTTGTAATCCGTCACAACCTTTACTTTCCTTCTAGCTTGTAAGCTCCAATCATAGCTCTGATTACTATAATTAGAACCTACACATATAGTCAAAACAAGCCAAATATCCACAACATCTATGTAGCATAATTCAATTACTCTATTCAATGAATCAGTGAAGCATTGAGATACATGAATATAAATGTAACATAGCACATATAGGAAAACGATATGATATTTGTATTAATAGAAGTAGGAGAGAGTTTACAAGCAAGAATAGTAGTTGATCTTGTAGAGACCTTCCCAAGTTGACTTGTCCTTCCTTGTCCCAAAGAACACGTCAATGTTAAAGAATATGATGACTCCCTTAGATTAAAGGAAACAACATAAGGGCATGATCAGTCTCCAAAAGCCAACCCTATTCTGGTAGATGGAATTAAATTTATGGGAGAAGGATGGAGGTTTAGGAATTTTTATCCACTTAAGATACGAGGATGAGCTCAAGGGATAAGAGGTGAAGTCTCCAAGGTAAGATCAGATAGGGCTTGGGATTCTTATCCAAGGCAAATGGTTAAAATAACCCCTAGAAGCTTATAGAAAAGGAAGCATTAGGATTCTTTTTAATTTTTCCACATTTCTAGAATCAACACACCCCCAACAAGGAGAAAGTTGTTACTGATCAGCGCTGGTGCAAAAAGGAGAAACGTTCAATGTAGGCCTGTTAAGGGGGAGGGTGTGCTAGGGTTTAAAATATCTATTTTGAAGCAGTTAGACCCATCAACTCAGTTATTTGGAAAGGTCATGCTTAGTTCTTTGTATAGGGATGATGAAAACATGTTCACGAATGTGGATTGATCCGATTTGCAGGCCTATTAACTAGATGTGACAAAATGACCTATAACATAGAAGCTCGAACAATATGTGCTTAGGAATATGCTATACTGATCTGATATAATGGTCTACGAGATACCAATATGTGTCCACACTCGTTCAAAGGAGATTTTGGCAGTGTCCTCTGCTATGATAATCTTCTTATAAGCCACCAATATAGCCATCTTAGAAAGTCTATCCAAGACCACAAATGCATTGTCATTGCCATGGAGATGGATTCCCAGGGCTGGCTAGGAGTAGGAAGAGGAGTGTACATGCCTTTCTTCTTGATGGTTGGCTTAGAAATGGCATAAGCAGTGTAGGGTCTCATATATTTTCCAACATCATATCATAGTTTTGTCCAATAAAAGTACTTATGTAGTACAACCATAGTTTTCTCCACACCAAAGTGTCGCATGACTTGATTGTACTGCACCTCACACATCAACTTGGCACACTCACTTGAAGGAAGATAAAGGTGGCCTAGGTAGAATAATAATGTGTCCTAAAGGTGGAAATCATGAATCTTCTTCCCATCCACTAGCATATGGTATGTGGTGGCAAACTCTAGATCATTTTTGTGTAGTTACATCCATCTAAATGTCTCATGAAAACAACAATTGAGAATGGTAGTTAATTTTGTAGTCGGGGGCCAACTGAGGAAATCAAAAACATGATTGGTGCTTCCCTTTTCGTATTTAATGTTTAATTGGAATTTTTGCAGATATGTAGGTCAATTTTGATGGTGATCATTCTGCAACTTCCCTTGTGTTTGTATAAACTGAAGAGGTCGATGATCAGTTTGGATAACAGTCTCCTTCCCTAGAATGTAATGTTTCCATTACCAGTAAGCATGTACGATTGAATACATCTTTTTATCATAAGTGGGGTACTTCCAAACTGTATTGGAAAGTGTCTCACTATGATAGGTCACTCGATGCCCGTGCTAGGTGTGGACTGCACCAATAATAGAGTTGGAGGAGTCTATCTAGATTTTAAATGGCTCATGCAAGTATGGAAATGTGAGTATAGGTGCAGAGTAGAGGCAATGCTTCAGATCAATGAATGCCTTCTATTGGGACTCAAACTAGGCAATTTTTTCTTTCACTCCGCCTTTGATAATCTAACTCAATGGCTAAGTGATATGGGAGAACCCCAACACAAACCTTCGAAAAAAATTTGCGAGGCCCAAAATTTTGTGAAGCTCTGTTAGAGTGGTCAGGGCTGGCCAATCTCAAATGACTTTGATCTTAGCTAGATCCACATGCATGCCTTTCTCATCTATGATGTAACCCAAATATTGGAACTCACTCATGCCAAAGGCGCATTTCTCCAATTTGGCACATAGTTTGGGCTATTGCAGGTTTTAAAGGAGTTGCCAAATGTATTGCAAGTGCTCTTCCCAACTCTTGTTGAAGATGAGGATGTCGTCCAGATAAAAAACCACGAACAAGTTGTTGAAGGGACACAAGCTGTCATCCATTAACCTGATAAAAGTAGCAGGGGAATTTCTCAACCCAAAGGGCATGACCAACCATTAATGCCTTTCTTCAATTTGAAGGTTGTCTTCCATGCATCTGTGAGCTCTAATGGAACCTGGTGATAGGCAAAATTTAGAGAAATCTTTGGTGACATGATTGGCCACTTTGAGATGATCCAGAAGATCATCAATCTGTGGGATTGGATACATGTTCCTGATAGTGATTTTGTTTAGTTCCTGATAATCAATGCAAAGCCTCTAGGTCCCATCCTTCTTCTGTACAAATACAATCAGGCTCCTATAGGGTGAGGAACTTGGTCCGATTTTCCCTTTTTGCAGCAACTCCTGGATCTTCTGCTTGATCTCTTCATTTTGTAGAATCGAGTGATGGTATATCAACCCATTGGGCAGGGGTCCTCTGAGAGTTAGATCGATCAAATACTTGACTTGATAGTACAAGGGTACCCCTCTCGATGCAGAGAAGATATCCTTGTATTCTTCCACGACCTTATCCACCTCATTATGCTGCATGGAGGAACCCTTCCCGGGGGCCATGGATATGGCCACGATCTTCCCCTTACTTTGAGATCAAATAAGAAATAAAACAAATTTCCTTGTTTGGGAGATGATATTACTACATTTCCTAGAAAATATCAAAGAGATGGAGGTAGGTACCTTCAGTACCCTATATAACTTATTACCCAAAGTGGTAATAATAGTGTGAGACCTAGACTCATACACAACATGACACTTCCACAAGTATGGTTGGCCTAATAATACATCAAAAACTTCAAGAGGAGCAACATCACATAGTACCTCATTTTTTAAGGGCTTGATGTCATAGGGAGGGCGACGCAATTGGATGACATGGAGATCTTGTCCTTTGTGAAGTCTCCCGATAGTGTATGACTGCGGGTATGGTGTGGTCAGTAGGACTAAACACTTCACAACCTCTATTTAAATGAGGTTATTTTGGCTCCCGCTATCGACAATGAACTGAAGCAGAGAACCCTTAACCCACATATGTGAGCGGAAGAGATGCTCCCCCTCCCCTGGATATTCAGGCTCAATCTTCTAGATCTTGCTGGTGGTAATAGTGGTGTTTTTATTTGCATCAATAATGTTCTTCCATTTTTCATTACCCTTGTTAGTTTCGAACTCATAGTTGGAACATGCATCTAGATCTGAAGCCTTTAGTTCGACCACCAGTGACTGCTTGGCTCGAAACTCACTCAGTTGTGAGTGGGGCATTTATATAACTAAGCCCACTTTCTTGTGTCCTTTTTTCTCTTCATGGTGTTGTTCTTTTCTTGCAACTTCAATAAGTTATCCTAGGTCACCCCACCATGGATTTATTTTTTGTTCTATGGTTTGGGGGTACTCTTTCCTTGCTTCTAATTCGTAGATCCAAAGTTATGCTTCTTTTATTTAAATTTTTGTTCAATCTTGGCAGCATATTGCTATGTTGCACCAAGTGAGGAGATGTCCAGGAACTCCATTTCTTCCTGAACGTATTTGTCCACACAATTGTGGTACTTGAGCACTAGATGTTTCCCAAAGTTTTTGACACCCAACATTATTCGTAGAGTATGAAAAATATATGTTAGCTCATACACATCTTGGCCCCTTTGTTTTTGTAGTGTGGTTTGATGTATGTACTTCTCCTCATAGCTCCCCATGGGGTAATATTATTCCTTGACAATGTCTTGAAAAGAGTTCTAAGAGGGGAAGACTATAAATAGAGAAGAGGGCTCCTCGACCCATTTCTCACAGTAATTTTCCCACCAATCCTTGACATGGGGAGTAGCCTTAAGTAGTACAAAAGTAATATTTTCCCTATCGGAGAAACTATGGAATGAATGGTAAACTTACAACAACTTCAACCATTTTTCTACAACATTTGCATCTATTTAACCTTCCAATATAGGGATATCAAAGTTTAACTATACCTTGAAGGGGGCAACACCTTCGAAGTGATTATTGGATGAAGATGTATCATCAGTGGGCATTCACTCAAGGACTGGGGAAAAGTTGTCAATAATTGTGTTCCTTTGTCACTAGAGGACTTCTTCAAGATTTTTTTTAAAAGGGTATCATGCTCCCTCGTCTTTATTTTCTTTCACCATAGGAGGTTGTCGGAGTTGGTGAGGCTAGTATTGCAAAGGTTCAACCAATTCAAGCCCTAACTCCTTATACCTCGACCTTGTTGGGGACATACACAGAAAAATAGAGAAATATTAGACCGCTATGGTATCACTGATCCAAATTTATGAATGAATGAAATGAAATACATATATGAACAAAAAAACATAGATACAATAAAAAGAAAACCTCAATTGATTAATAACAAAGTACTAAAAACTGTATACATGCAAAATGGAAATAAACTAGCTCAGACAATGGTAGCTTATCTCTAAGAAGATATGTGGAAATAACATACATGGTGTTCCCAATAAGATCATATTAGACAATGATTCCAAGTTCAATTCTAAGTTTTGGAAGGAGTTGTTTGCAGGTTTGTCATTCATAGACAAATGGACAGATATAGACAGTTAATAGGATTCTCGAGGACATGTTGAGGATGTATGTTATGCATCAACAAATGAAGTGGGAGGAGTATCTTCCAGTGGTACAGTTTTCATATAATAATGGGTATTAGGAATCCTTGAGGATGAGTCCATTTGAGGTTCTTTACGGGCAGAGTTGTAATACTCCTATTAGCTGGACCGATTTAGTGAGTAGGGTGTTGATTGGATCTAACATGTTGGAAGAGATGGAACAAAAGATACAAGTTATTAAAAGGAATTTTAAGGCATCATAAGATATGCAGAAGAGTTATGCAGATCATAACAGAGAATACTTATGCATCAAGCCCAAGAAGAGCTTCTTGAGGATTGGTTCATGTGCCAAGTTGGCACCTCGGTATTGCAGTCCTTCTGAAATCCTTGAGAGACCAGTGTCCTACAAACTTGAACTGTTATCAACAATGAAAGTCCATGATGTTTTTCCATGTTTCATTTCTTAAGAGATATCTACAAGATATTGATCATGCGATTGATTGGTATGTACTGTAGGTGGAACTAGGGGGATAATTCCAACCAAAATCTCAGTGCATATTATAGCAGAAACAACTCATGCACTAGAATTGAGAAATTGAGCAAGTTAAATTGCGGTGGAAGCACTTTGGGCTTGATAAAGCTACATGGGACATGGTTGATCAAATGCGGTCTTTGCATCCTTCATTATTTCCTGGTTCAGAAAAATGAGATGTTTTTTTTGTGTGTGTGTGTGTGTGGTGTGTTTATATATATAATATATATATATATATATATTATATATATATATATATATATATATAATATATATATAATATATATATATATATATATATATATATATGGTTGTAAATACCATAATGAGTTGGGTTATAAAGCTCCAATAAGTGGTATTTTTTTTTTCTTTCAACAAGATGTCATTCTAAATATTGCATTGAGCTATGTTATAAAGCTCCATAAGTAGTATGTTTTGTTTTCAGCAGGCTGCTAGTCATAGGTGTCATAGAATACTAAGGATGGTGTTTCCGTAAGGGGGAGGGGTTTGTAAGTGCATTAGGTTAAAGTTCATGTAATAAAGGACAATAAAGGAAAAATAAGACCAAGGTCATGGGACACGTATTCCATGATAAATTTTGGGAAAACACTATAGTGGGCATCATTTTTTGTTTATTTATGGCTATGGAAATTGGCAAAGGCATTGACAAAGGAAAAGAGGCATTAATTGGAATTTAGTTATGAAAATAAAGTAAAATAAGAGAAAAGGAAGGTGAAGAGACACACATTTTCATGCTAAGGTAATTAGAGGAATAATGAAGGAAAATGGTGAAAAAAGAGACATCAATGATAAGAAGGCATCAGACGATCAATTCACATCTTTTGTTGGTTTATCTTTTATCAATTTTGGCTTAGATCAGTTGTGTGAGAGAGAGATATCTCCAAGATGATGAAGGAAGGAAGCAAGCAAAGAAAAGCAAAGGAGAGCAACGACAAGGTTAGATCAACAAATTCAACAGGGGGATTTTGCATGTAACAGGTTGCACATGTGATTTCCTAGTTGAGGTGTGAATGCATGGTTCATGCATTTGTTTATTTAGTTCATTTGCTATTATTGGCATAGTTTTTCTCTGGATTGACAATCGTTTCAACCTCGTCATTCCATTTCCTATATAAACATGATATGATGGGATTTATTCTCAGTTGAGACTTGGATTTTCCAAAAGGTTTTAGAATCGAGTGAGTTGTCTTAGGAAAAATCCCAAGGGTTGACGGTGGAGATATTTTTTTCTGGGAAGCCCTTGACACATGGGTGGAGACAAGAAAATTCCTCAAGGTATGGTGAAAAACTTTAGAGGAATCCAAGCCTGGTTTGGTTTTTTAATCTCGAGACTGTTTTAGGTGATTTCATATAGCTTGAGGATGAAGGTGGTTTTACCTCTGGAGGCCTTAGTTGATTATGTCTTGGTTTATCCTAAGTGATCCCACATTCATTTTGGAATATTACACGAGGGTGATTGGTTGAAAGAAAAAATTGGTTCAACTCAATCTATGGTGAGGTGGTATGCAAAAGTCCCTAACTTGGTTGGATTTTTCATATTTTAATAATATTAATTTTCCTATTGTGATTTATGAGCACTTGTACTTGTTATTATGTTGATTTTGTGGTTGATGTTTCATGGTTAATATTCTGGTTATATGTTGGTTATAAGAATGGTTACGTGATGTACTCTAGATATGGCTCTTATTCATGATTTGATAAGTATTTGAATGGTTGTTGAATGCATGGGGTAACAAGTTTTTTTGTAACTACTTGAGAGGGAATTATAGCTACTCACTAAGTTTCTAATGAATTCATACAGTTAAGATCATATATGCATTCATGACGTGTAAGTTACATGTTTACCATAGTTTGACAAAATGTCTGATAGGTACTAGGCAATCTAAGTCAAGTTCTTGCTTCAAGTTTGAATGTTTGGCATTATTATCACCTTAATCATGATTCTTGAAAGTTACAGGAAGTTTTGGGCAGTGGTCTGAAGACTAGCCTAGACAAGTGGCTTAGATCTTAGGACCATAGACACTAAACTCAGAAAATTAGCTCATAATTGCTTGACAGCAGGCCATTGCATGTAGTTGGAGGCCTATAACCGCACTCTTGCCTTATTGTGTGTGTGGTAGGTGTGTTATGTTAGTGAAAGAAGGTTTCAGCTCAGGGATTGTTTGGTAACTTAATTGACCTTAAATTATTTACATGAATTATCAACCACGACTAGTAAACTGATGAAGTGGATGTGCACTATATGTGTTAGAAGTCTTTTATTACTCACATAAATTCTAAATTAAACTAAATTATTGAGATGCACATGTCTTTTATGAGTAAATTAGTTATTCATAGAGAATAATATTAACTCTACAATGATGATCACACTCTCTTGCTTTCAAACAAAACTATTTTTTCTTATAAAATTCCACACTTTGCTTTGAAATAAAAATCTCACACTTCTACATAAATATAAATCAATCCCACACTTTGCATAAATTAAAATAAATCTTAATCTCATACTTAAATAAAATCACACATCTGCATAACACACTTGCATGAAAATAAAATGAAACAAAATATTTCTTTAAACACATGCATCTACTTAAATTAAAGATCACACATGTTTGAATTTAACAATTAATTTTGCAAATGAATTTACTGTCTAGAAGAAAGATGCAATTCTATCTATTTGACTGAAATGTAAACCTATGTCACTTCTGTTATTCTCTATACATGAGCATTCGAAATATCAATAGTAGAAATGATTAGAAAAATGATCTTGACTCAAATCTAAAAGAAATCGAAAACACAAAACTCAATTGAATAAACATAAATCTATGAAGCTAATTATTAACTGCAAAAATGGAAATCCTTGTTGTTTTGAGGGGTCCTTCCATGAGAAGCAGGCAATCACTACGCTTTCGATCAAGCACTTAACCATGCATGAATGCTTATTGAGAAAATGAAATGATTCTTTAAATACAGAGTATCAATAACCAAATTTTAGTTTTATTGTCCCGTCCTTGCCACTATTTTCATTTCTACTGAAAGGCATATTTATAGAGCTCATGGAAATTATTTTTTCAGAGCTATACGCCTAATCCCTATCAATAGAAGCTAAATTTAACTTGAAAATATAACATCATATAATTCACTCATGATTTTCTATCATCGAAGCAAATCATGAGGCACAAATCACATTCTCACTCACCTGTTGCCATCTACAAAGGTTGACTTAGCCTTTGACCACATTACTAATACTTGTTTCCATTGATCTAACTCATGAGAGTAGGAGGAAATCGTTGAGTGCATCAATTTCCACCTACCCATATATTTCACTTCCCAGTTGACACCTTGGAACCTGTCAAACCACAGACTTGGCTGCAGAATCATGTATTAGCTACATAATCATTGTAGTTGGATAATTAAAGTAAACATTAAACTAAATAATAAATAACATTATCATTTTATGAAATAAAAGACAATTGTATACCTTCCATGTCATAATTCTTGTAACTTGATGCCCAATATGAAGATAAAAAAAAATAGATGGGGTGAAAAAGGATGTAAAAAAAAAGCAATTGTGAGGTTCAACATTCCCCCACACGGAGGTCGTTGCATGTCCTCATACAAAATTTAAAAAATGAAACCATCTTGTTATTGAACTTCTTCAGAAACTTCAGCAAAACATCTAGATTTGTCCTCTTTTCTTTCTTTTTGGTGATTTCCATTCTCAGTTTCTTCATTAGAATCTTATACTTCAAACTTCATACTTTTGTTTTAAGGGATTTGTTCTTTTATTTCAACTTCTTATTCTTTTCGTACCATAGACCAAGATGTAAGAGAATGTTGTCATTCTTGGTTCTATGTATTTCATTCTTCACTTTCAATGTTTCATGCTCCTATTTTAAGTGCCCGCTTAGTGTCTCCAATTCATAAATCTCATGTTTGAGAGTATTTATAGTTGAAGGTTCTTGTGGACTATTAGATTGAATTTATTTTTTTTGTTTTGAAGAGGATGCAGTGGCCATTTGAGTAGCTCTCTTTCCCAAAGATTCTATATAATCATATCTTTCCTTTTGGACTGGGTCAATTTCATGTGTTCTTCTTGTTGGCCTAGAAATTGGTAACAAAATGGTTGGTGATGGGGCCCTTGAATCTTCTTGTTCCTCCAGATTGACAAATTTTGTGGACTATTGACATGGTTCCTTCATTTTTTTATTGAGTCTTGCACTCCTCCTTATAGTGGATGATGTCTTAGTAAGAGGAATTTTCTTTTGAATTTTCCTTTGTTCTGTCTTTCCTTGCCTTGTTTCCTCTATTTTTCTTTTGGGAGTGATTTCTTCCTTATCACTAGCTTTATTTCTTCTAATATATTTCTTTTTGAGATTCTCTAATACATCTGGAAGGGAATTTTCATCTTCTGAGGACTGATCTTATTATGGAGGTAGGTCATCATTAGGGTTTATAGATAACCTTCCTGTACTTATATTTAATTTGCAACTGGGTTCTTCCTGTTCTACGTCTTTAAAGTGGTTATTGACTAAGAAACTTCCCCAATCATCTCCTATATTTTTGAGGTGGGCTTCAATCAGCATTTTTATCAAACCATGGTGATACAAGGTATTCTCAATAGATTGTATTTTTCTTTGAGTGTTACTAGTCATTTTCTTTAGACTATTGATAAAGAAATAAGGAAAATTAATTTCATTCCCTTCAATGAAATGCATCATCAAACATACATGATAGAAAAACATACTGCCAAATCTACCTTCACAAGTAATACATTTTTGAATGAACAACAATAAATTTCTCCATTTGTTTTTAAGAGATGTAGTTGGGATGCCTTTCTTAAATAATGAAGTGTCCATACCTAGATTTTTGAGAAATGTTTTCCATTCACTTCCTTCAATTCCTCTATTCTTGAACCATCTTTCACAAACCCTAGGTAGCCAGGTTACTTATTCTATGAAGTATTATGTCAATACTATCTTCACATCTCCAATTTTTCCCTCAAGTCCGTCGAATGCTCAGACAAAGGATTTTGTAACTTCTTTGTCATAGTCGTTAAGTTTCTCTATAAACTCCAACCATTCTTCTTGTTGTAACATCTATCTAAGTTGTGGATAACCCTCCATGAATTTCTTCCCATTTGGCTCTACCCTCACAATAACCCCCATGTTGGAGAAGTATTAATCCACAACTTCTTCTTTTGTCAAGGTTATGGAGAAAAAAAATATTTGGAAAACGGAGTATGGATGAGGGTGAAATTTTCAATGGAATGGAGTGAAAAGGGTTTCAAGAAAATAGAGTATGAATGAGGGAAGAATTATCAATGGAACAAGGTTTATGGAATGGAGTATCTGCACAATGGTGAGTAGTGAATGGGCTTATGGCCAACTTCGTTGACAAGACATAGTCTTTATGGTTAATTCTGAAGTTGGAATAGTAATGATTACTTTAAGTGGCAGTAAAAACATCTATTTTATTTCATAATCTAATGTTTGTTACCTTTATTATTTAATATAATATTTACATACCTTTAGATTCATGATTCTAATGTTTTGATTGATCTTTTGTATGTTGTCCTTGGATGCCCTCAACTACAAGCTTGATCATATTTTTCTTATGCCAAGATCTTCAATTGTCCTAGTTGATACCCGTGACAATATCAAATGTAGAATTTTGTTAAAGGTACAGATTCTCAACAATTCCATAACTGCTTATTTTGAAAAGAAAAAGAGGGTTACAAAGAAAATATGATTAGAACAGGGTTTAAAAATAAAATCTAGGGTGGTACTTGGTTTTCATCCTAGATTTTCTGTATAAACATAACAATAGCGTTTGGCTTCCATGTTATACAATTTTTATTATTTTTTTTAAATTTTATATTTTTTCATATTTTTTTGATATTTTTTTTATTTTTATTTTTGTTTTTAGAAAAAAAAATTGCGAGTAAACTTGGAGGGGAAGGAGAATCCTTCCTAATAATCTTCAAATCAATATTTTCCTGCAGATATTTAGAAAATTCCTTCCTTGTCAATGGTATGTGATGAATTCTCAATTGATATCCATTAACAAGGAAGGTCACTTTTTTTTCATCAATGGTTCTAATCCTGACCGCACCATTATCAAAGATAGTTTTAGTATCATAAGGCCCAAGCCAATGAGTTTGAAATTTTCCTTGACAATCTTTAAACTTTGAGTCAAAAAATAATGCCCAATCTTCAGGCTAAAATTCCTTTCTTTTATGAACTTGTCATTCCATCTCGATCTTTGTTGTTGAACTATATTAGTTATTTAATTAACATCCTGTCTCATCTCATCTAGTTCATTCAATTACTCCATCATTCTTTTTGTGCTTCTGATAGATGAAGACTCAATTTGACTATTGTCTTGAAAGTCTTTATCTAGAACTCAATAGGAAATATGGCTTGCTTCCCATAAACAAGCTCATAAGGAGTGTGGCCAGTTTTATTTCTCCATGTGGTACAATATGCCCATAAAGATTTTGGAAGATTTTCTGCCCATTCTCTTCTACGCAAATGCACAATCTTGGTAAAAATTGCTTCAATTACTTTATTGGTGGATTCCACCTATCCATTTGCTCCTGGATGATATGGACTAGACTTTCGATGTTTGATTTTGTATTCCTCCATTATCTTCTCTGCCAGTTTGGATGTAAATTGAGTACCTTAATCTGTAAAAATTTCCCTTGGGAACCAAATGGGTAAAAATATCATCGAAAAGAAATGAAACTACAACATTTTCAGTAGAAAAAGTAAGTGCTTTAGATTCTACCCATTTTGTAACATAATCAATGCAAACAAGAATGTACCATTTTTTCTCAATGGTGGATTAATTGGACCAACAAAATTTAAAGCTCATTTTTCAAAGGGTTCAATAAGTACCGAAGGCTATAGAGGCATTTCATTTGAAGAAACAAGTTTCCCCATTATTTGACAACTATCACATCTATTAACATATTCTTTGGAATCCTTAAAAAGGGAAGGCCAATAATCCTAAGAGGACTTTCTAAGTATTTCTTCTATCAATGGAATGTCCTCCACATCGTTCATCATGTTAAGCCTTTAATATCTCTGATACTTCATCCTGTCTGACACATCTGTGAATGATCAAGTGTGACCTTGTCTTGTATAATTCTCTATTTATCCATGATTAAGATTCACTAATTTGAATTACCTTTCTTTTCTCTCAAGGAGACAAATATAGTGGTAACTTCTCTGTGGCCAAATAATTAACAATATTTGTAAACCAAGGATATTTAATAGATACTTCAAAAATATATTCATCAAGAAAATTATCTTCTACAAGTACATCATTATTATCATTCTGAATCCTAGATAGAAAATCAACGACTGTATTTTGTTTTCCAGGTTGATCCAAAATAGTAATACTAAATTCTCGTA
This sequence comes from Pinus taeda, assembly GCA_000404065.3. Lineage (NCBI taxonomy): Eukaryota > Viridiplantae > Streptophyta > Pinopsida > Pinales > Pinaceae > Pinus > Pinus taeda. The sequence goes on along the minus strand of APFE030379136.1, from coordinate 123,672 downwards.
ACAACAATAACCATCTTGTAATTGTTCCAGTAGTGATTGGTTTATTCATTAAATATCTAATTACAAAATGGTATATATGTATGAAGGTTTCATAACCAGTGATGTATTGTCTGAATTTATTGATAGCATGGATAAAAACTAAAAAATTATTTTCTATTATAGTGTAATTTAACTCTGTGAGAGTCAATTTATTGGTGTAGTAAATTAAATAAGGAGTTAAATCCTTTTGTCCTAATACAGCTCCTAAAGTTGTATTAGAAGCATCAGCCAAAATGTGAAAAGTTAGTTTCCAATTTGGTCCTCTTAGAATGGGTGCTTCAGAAATCTTTTCTTTCAATTTTTCAAAAGCTTTTTAGCATTAAAAATTCCAGATGAATTTACAATCTTTTGTGAGCAATTTGAAAAGTGGAGACACAATTTTTGTAAAGTTTTCTATGAATCTTCTATAGTACCCAGTAAATCAAAGAAAACTTCAAACATCTCTTTGACAAGTTGGAGTTGATAATTTAGAAATAATTTCTACTTTATATGTATCCACTCTAATTCCATTCCCTAAAATATGGTGTCCTAAAACAATTCCCTCAGTAAACATCATAAAAAAAATTTATGGCTTAATGAGAGATTTTCTTCTTTACATCTAATGAGATTTTTTTTCCAATTTTTTAAGAGCTTCTTCAAAGGAATTTCCATAGACAGTAAAATCATCCATATAGACTTCCACACAATTATGAATTAGATTAGAGAAAATGCCTAAAAATTCCCTTGGGAATATTGTAGGTGCATTAGATAACCCAAAAGGAAGTACTTGATAGGCATAGGTTCCCCATCGACAGGTAAAATTAGTTTTATCTTAATCTTTTGGAGCTACTTGGATTTGGTTATGTCCACTAAAGCCATCTAGGATTGAGAAACATTTCTTTCATGCCAATGTATTTAAAACTTGGTCTATAAAAGGAAGTGGAAAATGATCTTTTAAAGTGGATTTATTCAGTTCCCTATAGTCAATTCATTCTCTCCATTTTCCATTCTTTTTAGGAACAATTACCAATGGTGAAACACACTGGCTATTTGTTATTGGATAAATGAAATTGAAATTTAACAATTTTTGTAGTTCCTATTTAACAATTTCACTTAAATTTGGGTTCATTATTGTTTGAGGTTGTCAGATTGGTTTGGCATTTTCTTCAATGTAAATATGATGTATGCAAGTATTGGTATCAATTCCTTTGATGTTAGTGTATTCTCATGCATAAGTGGAGGAATGTTCTTGTAACATTTTTATTAGTTCTTTCTTTTGAGATTCTTCCATATTATTATTGATATTCAAAGTTTTTTCTGGAATATTTCTATTAAAGAATTACCAAAATTTTCCATAGAATGTAAAGATAATTGATGAGATGATAAATATTCGATATTAAATTTTTATTGAAAACTTTGAATAGATTCACCATATGAGGAAGGCTCATTATTTTCCATTAAACTCAAAATATGATCTTCTTCATCTATCTGTGACGTAACAAAAATTGGTCATATATCAATATCATCATCTATCCATTCTTCACTTCCTACCTCTATTTTTGTTTTTGCAAGAGGATATAATGTAAATTTCTTTGTTGAACTTCCATCAGAAATAACATATCACCAGATCTACAACTTATAAAAGCATCAATAGTAGCTAACCATGGTCTTCCTAGAATAAATGGATATCCCCCTAAATTATTCTTGGGTGTTAGAATCATAAATTCAACATGATACTTCGAAGAATATAAGGATACAATTATGTCTTCTAATACACCATCAGGTTTGATAACATATCTATTTCTTGATTGCAATAACGTAGGCGTGTATTGAAGATTAGGAAGTTTCAATTGATTCATAGTTTTTTTACTCATGATGTTTATAGCTGATCCTAAATCAAACAATGTATTTGGAATTTAAACACCATTGATGTGTGTTTTCACAATGGGACTTCTTGGATCAAGATATTTCTAAATTATTGTTTTTCCCATCATGATATCTGCAATTTTTCCAACTAACTTAATTCTTTTAACTTCTTTCCTCTTTCTTCCTGGTCTTTTAATACTTAACTTCCCCATTATCTTTGGAAATATTTGTATTTCTTTGATAGTTTGTAACAAGGGAATTTTGATGCACACATTTTTTTGTTCATCTGTAATATTATAATCAGTCAAGATAATTTGTTTTTCTAACCCTTTATCATTTTCAGTCTTTCAGGAAAAGGTGATGTTTGAACGAAAACTGAATGTTGTTATATGATGGTAGTTGAATTTATTGGGATATCATTAGAATGTGTACGGGTGGTTTGTTTTTGACATTTCTCCTTTTGATTAAAACATTTCTCTTCATCAAAGATATTTTCTTTTTCAAATTCCTGAATAACAACTAATGGTGACTTCTTTTCCAATAATCTACCTGATCTAAGTTGGACATTGTTTAGATATAACAGAGTTGTCATGTACGTTTGGAAATTTTGTCCTTCCACATTGTAAAAAGGTTATGAATTTTTATTATTATTCAGGTTTGGAAGTGGTTGGGTAAGCAATTGATTTTGTCTTTGAGGAAATGGTAATGAAAGTTGTCGATTTGGATTCTGAGGTTGATTTGGTTGAATAGGTTGAGCAAAATATTGTGGTGGAAAAATAGGGTAAGGTTATTGATATTGAGGATATTTAGGGGATTTTCCATAAGGATTTTCCTATCCCTGTGCCCAAGGTTGAGGCCAATATTTCCAAGGCATGGGTGCAGTCCAATTGCTTTGTGATGGTTGTGCAAATGTTTGAGTGTTAAAACCTTGAGTCATATTTGTTTGTGAATTTTTCCATGGTCTCTTAGCAATAAAACAGAGGGGATCTACTTGATTTGGTATTACATCCTCTTGATATATAACTTTAAACCAAGTATTGAAAGACATTCCTTCGTACATGATTTTCTAAACATATAACACAAGTTTCTACACTTTTTAAATCAAGAGGGCATTCTCTTAAAGCATGTTTTTTTCTACAATTTGGACAAAAGATAGATAATGCGAAATTTTCAACCATTTTCTTATTTTATACTATAAGGGTATCAATTTGTTCACTAAGACTCCCTAGAATATTTGTTTTAAAGTTGCCAAGCAAATTTCCTAATCCAACCTTACTTACTGTCCCAGTCACAGATTTATTAATCTTAGACATGACAGGATCTCTTGGATTTTTCCCAGTTCTTGCTTTACCTGTTGAAATGTGTATGCATAACTCACAAATATATTTAAATGATAACTGATAAATATCTCCCTTGCCCATTAAATTGAGAATATCAATCCACTCATCTCTGATGGATTTTGATAAGAGAGATTTCAAAGTTTCTTCACCTAGACAATGCATTTTAGCCCTTTTAACATTATAAGAAAATCTTTCAATGACATCTTTAAGATTTTCATCTTATTTTTCACCATTTTAAATACTTCACCTTTAATATTATGGGGCATACCGTAATCCTTAAATTTCTCTAAAAATGCATCCTTCATTTGTTCCCATGTTCTTATAGAATATACTCCTAAGCCCATGAACCATTTTAATATTGCATCCTTAAGAGTTGTTGGAAACAAAATCAACTTTTGAGTGTCAAGTAATTAGTCTTAAGATCTACACAAGACTTCAAATTCAAAGACAAATGTTTCAGGATCTTCACTCCTTAATCCATGAAAATTTGGAAGGATAGAGGATGAGATGTTTTTCATTGTGGCCATGGTATCTTCATCAATGTTGGGAAATCAAAAAGGGTTCAAATCTCCTCTACCACCTCCTCTCCCTCTTCCTCCACCTCTTCAACCTCCCCTATTTCCTCCTCTTCTTCCTCGAATCGTAGGTTGTTCACCATTGATATTATGTACCTCTCCTTCCCCTTCTCCAGCCATTGTGGATTTTTCAAAACTAATGTATGGTTCCAAAATTAGATTTTGTAGTTCCTCTTCTAGTTGTTCTGGTTCTTCTATCAATGGTATGTTAAAATAAGTTTCTTCATCCTCTTCTTCACTAGGGATTTCTATTGTCCTAGAATTTTCTCTCCAGTTGAAGATAGAAAAATTACTCCTTCTATTTTGGATGTAGGATCCTCTTATTCTATTATGGATTCAGTTGATGAAGTTGGTGAATCTCTAGGTTGGATTTCAGATCTGAGTACCTCAGGAAGTTTGTGTTTTCTTGTAATATATGGAACATGAGTTTGGGTGGATGGTGTGGCACTACAAGTTCGTGGTGGGGTGAGTGATGACATTGGAATCAAACTTCTACCTCTACCTACAAATCTACCTCTAGAATCTCTTTCTCTATGCATATCAATTTTTTTTAATTAAAAAGGAAAAGAAAAAGACTCTTATATACACTTCCCTGACAATGGTGCCAAAATGTTTTGTAACTTAATTGATCTTAAATTATTTACATGAATTATCAACCAGGCTACTAAACTAATGCAGTGTATGTGCACTGTATGTGCTAGAAGTCTTTTATTACTCACACAAATTCTAAATTAGATTGAGATATTGAGATGCACATGTCTTCTATGAGTAAATATGTTATTCCTAGAAAATAATATTAACTCTACAATGATGATGACACTCTCTTGCTTTCAAATAAAACTACTTTTTCCTATAAAATTCAACACTTTGCTTTGAAATAAAAATCCCACGCTTCTTCATATATATAAATCAATCCCACACTTTGCATAAATGAAAATGATATACACACTCATTTGCAAAAATGAAAATTACTCTTAATCTCATACTTAAAGAAATCACACATCCATAACACGCTTGCATGAAAATAAAATGAAACAAACTCTTTCTTTAAACACACTCAAATCTACTTAAACTAAATAGCACACATGTTTGAATTTAATAATTAATTCTGCAAACGAATCTGATGTCTATAGGAAAGATGAAATTCTATCTATTTGACTAAAATGTAAAATTGTCACTACTGCTATGCTCTATCCATGTGCATTGGAAATCTGAATAGTAGAAATGATTAGCAAAACGATCTTGACTCAAATCTAAAAGAAATTGAAAACTCAAATGCACAATTGAATAAACAAAAATCTATGGATCTATTGAAGCCTAGAAAATTGTTGCTTACAACATGGGGGAAAACCACCTAGTTCAGACCTTGGTTGGCAACTCCTTTTCTGTTTGGTGTAGTGGCTTCGACTAGGGATAATGGGACTAGTTTCCAAATATAAAGTATGATAGTGTTGATGGGGTGATATATGGTAGTTCGAAGGAATGTTTAAGCTAAAAGTAATCTAATCTAAACTAATAATCATATACATATATCCTAATTTAAACACTATCTAGCTATGACTATACCTGGGAATAAAGTTGAAACATGCAATCTACAATAATTTCCTAAAGCATTTGGTAATAAAGATCATGCAACTGCAATAAGAAGTGAAATCAATTTAACAATAATCGATTCAGATAAATAGTTAGCTGAAACGATTGTGAAAGATATATCAGATAAGAAATTATTCATATATTCAGCATAAAATTTAGGCCATCACCATACAAAAGTGCAATAATGCTAACCAAGATTTAAACTTTCATACATAAACAATTTGAAGGAAAAGTATTTCTTAACACATAAAGAAAACAAAATCACAAGATAAAAGTACCATTTGTAATAAGTTCTGCTCATGTGTTTCAGCAATATCGACCTACTTCCAATCAATCCAACACCATCTAATATTACAAAAGTGAAATTTTAGTAGAATATGCTAGATAAGATGAAAATAAATCATATTCCGTCAATTTCACGAGAACATCCTCAAAGGGACAAAAGTACATGTTTTGAAGATTGTTTCTGATAAACTTTTTGGAGCACTCTCTAAATGCATGAGAGGGGTTTAAATACTAAATTATAAATCCTAAGAATAGATTATTACAAAAATAGTTGAGGATGTTTAAACGACCTTCCTCAAATTATGCAAAATAAAACAAAATTAGAAATAAAACGTGGTGACTAACTCCTTTGTGTTTGATCTTTGAGATCACAAATGTCCGTCATTAGTTTGAGTTGTGTCAGTTGGTCGATTGCAGATTTCAACTGCCTAATTATCGCCTTTCCTAAATTATTAGACATAAATTGGTCCTAATTCATTATGGTTGTGTTCGCAACTGCATCTATTAATGGCATCCATTCTGGGGAAAATTTAGTGCCATTGGGCTTGCTAAACATCCTACATAGCATGGCTACTACAAAACTATGGGGGGGAGAAACAGATTCAGTAGAATGCATACCCGCTTTGTCCTTTTTGATCTTGCCCTCATTATTCAACCAGGTCTATGGGACATCTGTTGGGTTCTCGTTCTCTTTGGAAAACTTCTCAAGGAACTATTTGTTGTAGAGCGTTTGGGGCTCTGGTAGGTTGTACATAAGCTGTAGGCCATTTGGATAAAAAGATCCCATAAGCTCTTGGATGTTATTCTTAAATTCTCTGTTTGAAATATCAGTCTAATCAATTAACCACATGACCATATCTGTATAAGGGATTATCTTTGGGCGTGCAGTTATGCGATGCATAAATGAGCATGCCATCTCAAAAATGGAGGCATCTGAGGAAACATTGTGACCTTTGTTTCCATAGGTCTTCGTTCCTCTTCTTTTGATAAATTGTACATGGTTTCCCACGTAGAGGTTCCTCCTTCTCTGTCGCATGTAGTATCTATGAATAAAGGAGTCATTTCTAATTTCTTAGATGCAACTACCTTGCCCTTCTTTTCCATTTCTCCCAAAGACTCCTTCTGTGGATTTTTCCCAAAAATGGAGAAAAGCAGCAACTATCAGATATACAAGGATAAGAATGAACATAATATGGAATAATACAGACAACATGAAAAGGTGATAGAAAAGGAGTTTTATTTGAACACAAGTGAAAAAATATCGTATCACGTTGAATGGCTTTTCACACATAAATGCCATTAACCTTTACTAAATGCCCACTAATGGTTCGTTATCTCTTAGCTTTATTGCTCATTAATGTCTGCATTGTAAGTCGAGAAAAAATCCTTTTAGGGTGGTGAGCCTTTAAATTGCGAAAATGTAGATTTTGCGATTGCGATGCAATATCGCAAATCACATTATCGCATCATGTTTATACGTTTTCCTTATCATTTCTTTAGTTTCTGCGAGATGTAAGATTTGGGCCGCTTACTGTCATTCCCAAAACATAGCATATTTGTCAAGTTTTTTGTGTAAATCCCTTTTTATTAAGTAGCAGACCTAAAGTCTCATTTGTAACATATCTTAGGATCGGGTCTGGGTCTCAATCGCATTTCCAAATCTTGTCGGATGGTAAGTTTGCAGTGTTCTTTTGAATGTCCAAAATGCAATGCGATAAAGGAGATGTTGTCATTGCAATTTCACATCTCGCACATTTTAAGGTAACTCATTAGGGTGTGCCTTCTATAAATAGTGATATGTGATGCGGGTCTTAGTTTTAATAAAAAATTCTTTAGGACTTAGTTTATATAAGAAACATAATAGTTTCGAAGTTCTTAGTGCAGAGTCTTTCTTTGATCACTTTTTGCCAGTTTTGGTGGATTAACAAGGCTTTCAATCACGCTTGATTGTGCGATATGCAGGAAAGGTAGACATTTACTAGTTTTTTGAAAAAGTGTTTGATTGATATCTTGTCTTATTCCAAAATTTAATAAGGAAAATGCCTAAATTCTAAACTTATTTTTTGAAGGATTTTTTAAAGGGTCCCCAATTATTAATGTAATATTGACTACTACTATTAACAAATGGGGGGTTGTTGAATAGCACAACGGGATCTAATTACTAACTACAAAAATGGAAATTCTTGTTGTCTTGAGGGGACCCTCCATAAGAAGCAGGAAATCACTATGTTATCAATCAAGCACTTAACTACACATGAATTCTTATTGAGAAAACGAAACAATTCTTTAAAAACAGAGTATCAATAACAAAATTTTAGTCTTACTATTACGTAGTTACCATTTTCATTTCTATCGAGAGGCATATTTATAAAGCTTATGGAAATTAATTTTTCAAAGCTATACGCCTAATCCATATCAACAAAAACTAAATTTAACTTGAAAATGTAGCATCATATAATTCGCTCATGATTTTCTATCATCGAAGCAAATCATGAGGCATGAATCTCATTCTCGCTCACCTGTTACCGACTACGGAGGTTGACTTCACCTTTGACCGCATTACTAGGACCTATGTCCATCGATCTAACTCATGAGAGTAGGAGGAAATCGTTGAGTGGATCAATTTCCACCTACCCATATATTTTGCTACCCAACTGGCACCTTGCAACTTGTCAATATATGGACTTTGCTGTAGAATCGTGTATTAGCTGAAGAATCATTGTAATTCAATAGTTGAAGTAAACATTAAACTAAATAATAAAGAACATTATCATTTTATAAAGTAAAAGATAATTGTATACCTTCCATGTCATAATTCCTGTAACTTGACACCCCATGTGTTATTATGAAGATCAAAAAGAAATAGATGGGGTGAAAAAGGATGTCAAAAAGAAGCAATTGTGAGGTTCAACAAGTACTGAATGACTGGGCTTGTAGTTAAGCTCTTGAGTGATCTATAGTCCCTGTAGGATGTCATTAAGTGTCTAGTTTGTAGGCCCCACTTCATTAACTAGAACATTGGAGGTCGAGTCATGTCATAGTAGCACTTAGCTTCACATTTAAACCCAAAGGGCCCTTAAAAATTGGTAAATGTGGGGATGGGAATTTACATACTACTCATGTCATATTACTTGGTAGTGTGATATAGGTTCAAACCCATGTGGAGCTTCATTTTGTTCATTAAGTTGTAATTTGGTTGCTCTTTTCTAGGAGATGCAACTTGTTTCTATCATACAAGACTAATTGGATCATGCACCCTATCATTTGTACACATGTTCATGTTGGTCTAATTAGTTGGTCATAAATATTGTGAGATTCGAGTACGGTTTTATTTGAGGATTGACTTTGTGTACACCTCTTGAGGTTGATTTAACCATTTAATGGTTAAATTAATTCATTTTTTTAACATATAGGTTAATAGCTTGAGCACCTGTTATGAAACCAGCTCAAGAAAAGATAGAAAAGATAAATCAACGCCTTAGAATTCAGCCTCTTCGAGGGGGCAACCTCCTTTACATTACATAAATGAACAATTCTTGGATGAATCACAATGAAAAAGACCTCCTTTCTATATATAGGAGTCTAAGGGGTCATTATATAATCAGAGCCTACATAACAATAATAATGTAAGGGCACAATAATAACAATAGTGGGCTTCTATGGGGCACAATAGAGACAATATGGGCACTACATGGGTACATCAATATAATAAGGGGGTTGTACTAATAATAATAAGGGGTTACACTAGTAGTATAGGGGCCTAACTGCACCCTACTTCACTTGGTAGTTTTTCATACTAGGAGGGGTTATTAGAGGTTATTTGATCCTTTATTATAGACTACTTCTCTCCTAGGAACCATTCCAAGGTTTGCATGATTATTTTATTGTTGGAGAGGTTGACACAATTTTCTAGGGTGCACTTTCTCTTATGTACATAGTTTGATTAAATTTGTTGATGGTATATGGAAAAAATCACATGGCTTTGGCACAAAAAGTTATGGATTCTAACCACGTTGGCACTTCTTCCTAAAGCTACACTTCACATGGAGATATTTTATTATTTCTTGGATGGTTGGTACAATTTTCTATGGCACACCTCCCCTAGGTGATCTATAGTCTTTATTGTAGGGATGCTTAAGCTACATTTGTAATGTTTTTTCCTTCTTTGGGGAGCATCCTTACCTATTTGAATTGTCACATATATTATTATATTTGAGATGGTTATGAAGGTTTTAATTGGAAGGCATGTGACATACTTCGAGGTCCACACATGTGGCTTTTGTTGTAGAATTTAACTAGTTTTAGTCTTCATAATTTCTACCTTTATGTATTTTATGTAAAAAGAAAAAGAAAAGAAAAAGATTTTTTTTATTATTTTTTCTGAAAAAAAGTTTGTTCTTCATTCTTCTAGGTTTTGAGTGAAAAAATCAAAGCCTTATTTTGGACCTATTGTCAAAAGAAAAAGAAAAATAAACTTTTAAAATGTAATTTTGGGACAGAAACCCCTCTAGATACCAAGTCAGCCTACATGAAAAGTCGACTCTACCCCAATGGTCATGTCTATTCACACCCCCTCTAAACTGTATAAATAGAGAGAATATGGAGCTCATTTGGACATACAGACACACACACACTTGATGATTTGTAGTTTGAAATATAGCAAAAAGGAAAGAGAGAAGTGGAGGGATGATGTCTGAAAGAAAGTTCTTATTGAGCTAGGGTTTATGGAAGATTTTCCTTGGTACATCTCTTTTTGTTTGTATCTTACTAATGAATTTGATAAAAGGAAAGAAGGACTGACTTGGAATCTAGAGGTGGAAGATTCAGTGGTTATGGGCCTTGGATATCTCATTTGATCTAATTCTATAAGAAGACAATTTTCTAGGTTTTCCCCTTAGAGGGGTTATGCCCTAGCTTGGATCTTATATCTTATGTTCTTTGGTCTATGATATTCAAGTTCATGTTATGGTAATTGTTTAATGAAAGAATTAGAATAAAAATTTAATAATAAGTCAACTAAATTCATAAGCAATAACTATGGATAATGAAATAGAAATTAAAGTATAAAGCCTCCTGATTTCCAACTTCGTGTCAAAGAAAGGTATGAAGATGGACGTCTAAATATTGTACTTTGTTGGCATTTGGTTCAATATTTAATGCATATTTGAAGAATCACTCTCTTTATAAGAATCTTAATTGTATTTTTTAATGATTTCTATGGAAAATAATCTTGAGTATGGGGCTTTTTCTAGACAAATCCCTAGGGAAAATTTTGTGTGATGTATGTTAGAGTCTCTCTCTCTCTCTCTCTCTCTATATATATATATAATATATATATATATATATATATATATATATATATATAGATATTGCCATTAGTGATAAAAAAATCCTCTTTTATATCATATTAGTGTCCCATGTTGAAATTTTTATAATTCCACCTAGGTCATCATGTAAAAATTTACTCACAAATGGTTAGCCCAAGTTGAACCCCATCCCCTCTTTAAAAAATTTATATTTGCTAGCCCACCTTCATGTGTCTTGCTGAACAGACATTGATTATAAAAGCTCATTTCATCATGTTTTGTGTCAGTCAAGTCCACCTGGAGTTCAATAATTGAAGGTCCCATTAGGTCACTAGGTTTCATTTTCCAAGTCACAATAAAACACCATTTCACTACATAAGGCCAACAAAGTATGATAAAGAAGCAAATAATATCCCATTTTCAGTTAAATAAGGGTTTACAAGAATGTAACCATGGTTGATAAAATTCCAATTTTGATTTTAAGTAAGAAATTCATTGCAGTTTGCAATTTTTATTTCAAAAGAGGGATGTGATAATTTTTATTTATTTATGTAATTCATATGTAATAAGTCACTATTCTTAGTTGTTTACTCAAAATCCATTGCCAATATCATCCAAACAAAATTCAAAAGTGAACATTGCCAAACCTTCAGTATCATCCACCTACAAAGGAAAAGGTCAGAAAAAAATTAGCAAAGAGGTAAAAAAGAGGTCAAATGAAACATTAGAAAGTGGGTTTGAAAAGAAAAAGATCAAACTCACTCACTTATAAAGGACTTCTTGGCTTCAAGCTCACCTTCATTTGCCTCTTAGCACTCATTGAGCAAACCACAAGAGAGTCTTTTCATAGTTCTAGGTGAAATCAGTAGAACCAGGGCAAGCATTGCATGTTTCCTTCTAGCGCTGTACGTTCTCTTCTGGCGCTGCATGTTTCATTAAGGCACTACGAGTTCTCTTAAGGTGTTGTGTGTTTGCTTGAGGCGCTGCGCACTCTACATTGGCACTACATGATTGTCCAACAATGCTTCAGTCACCTCCTCAGCTCCTTGAAAATGCTTTCGACCTTAATGCAAGTATTTAGTAGCTAAGGGATGTGATTTCCCCCCTCCTCAAGTCAATTCCTAAGTGTTTGAAAGGTTTTATTGAAGCTTTAGCTTAGTTGTTACATCTAAAACCGAGATTTCCCCCAAAAAGCTACCTTCCACTCTCATTCCCTTTTGCACACTTCCCTCCACCCTCCTTCCCTTTCCCTAAATCTTTTTATCCCAGATAACCTCTAACACTTTGTCCCAAAACCCTAAGTCCTATGTGATACAACACTACCTAGGCTCCCAAACCTCTTTATTGCAAACAAATTTCCCCATCCCCAAACTATCATACTACTACCTTATACCCCTCTCCAATACACATATCCCTTTGCCCATCATCTTCATATTTACCCTTCACCATTTAATATTCCCTAGAAAACTACATTCCCCCTACCTTACACCTCTGTAGGGCTTGATACTAAATACCATGGCAGAGGAGGAATATAGACCACAATGAGGAAGAGGAATCATATAGAGAAGAAGACATAGAATAGAGGAGGCCACACAAAGGAGGTTAGATACACAGGTTTGAGCCCACAGATCTCAGGGAACTCTTAGTATCCCCTATGACTATGACATCCTTCAAATAGCTAGACTGTTATGATTTCTGTGAGCAAGTGCAGGCAGTCCAACATCATCCTGATTTGACTAGGCTCTTCATTTCTAAACTCCAAGACAAACAAGTCACTCTTGCAGGTATAAATTTTACTTTAGCTACTGCCAATATATCATCTACCATCAGGATTCTAAATGTTGGGGAAAAATGGTTTAAACAAGGTGATTTGGAGAGCCATTATTATGAGCCTTACATGAAACCAAGGTACCGAAATGAAAGAAGGGGCTATTTTCCTTTTTCAAACCTCCTTGATAGATATGACCCAATGATGAAGATTATTATGAAATATTTTTCATGTGAACGTAGATTCTTCAGGGTCTATTCTTATCATATCTAGCTTTTAATGCATTTCAGTAGGGTAAAAATTCTCAATATACCCTACTATCTTTTTTGAAGTGTTGAGAAGATGGCCTAGATTTCCCAAAAGAGGGAGTACAAATATCAAAAGAAGAGCCTATTTCATCATTACCTCATTAAGATAATAGTCATTTACCATCTAAAGGAATTCAACATTGCATGGAGTACCTTCATAGATAATCCGATATTAACTCATGCATCTACTCAAAATATTCAAAGCATCCCTTCATCATCTCATCCATCCACCTCCATTCCTCCATCTCAGCCCATACATAATTCATCTTCATCTGACGAGTCAGCCACACCATCACCTCCATCATCACCATTTCATGAGCCTATTCATTCACCTAGTAGAGATGAAGGTAGAGAGAAAGAGGACATTGAACATGGTGAGATCAGCAAGCCTAAAGCGGCTAGTTTGGGTAGCTTGAGACATACCTATCAGAGCAGGCATAGGAAAGTGTTTTCCCCATAGATTATGGGAGGGGCTTTGCCTTCTTCATCAACAAAGCAGGTACATAAGGGTAAGGAAAAAGTGACAAAGGCAGAGATCCAGCAGCAGGAGGAGGACCTCCATGAGACAAAGAAAGATTTCCACTTAGTTGACCTAAGTGAAAATGATGACAATGAAAGCACAACCATTGCACTCAAAGAGAAATAAACACTCATAGGGGAACTCTAGGTCCATTTGCAAAGGGAATAATATATCATCACATACTATGAACAGGAAAACAAGCAGTTATAGACCAAACATGAGCTCATGGAGATTCAGCTCATCAAGGCAAAGAGGGATGCTAAAAAGGCTAAGGCATTACTTGATGAATCATATGGAGAATATAATAACCAGCTGGAGGAATAGGTGCCAAGAAAAAGGCCAAGGACTAGAGGCCTAAAGAGAGCTTTGGAGCTAGAAAAACAAAAGGAGGTTGAACTAGCTAATGAGCTCACCCTAAATGAGCAATTTTCCAAAATGATAAATCAGAACCAGGAGCATTGGCTTGAGAGTGTGAACACCCGTCTTGAAAGCCTCTTAGACAAGGCCAAAAGAGACACTGACATTCATAGAAATATGGTAAAGTATTATTGCCGAAGACACCAAATAGCAAGGGCAAAGCTCAAAGCTACTCGGGCAAGAATTGAAGACCTAACTCACCATGAGGAGAAGAAGAAGCTTGATATAATTATAGAGGCCTCAATCCATGCCTAGCCACCTCAGACATAAAATTCTTAAACAATTTTGAAGACCCTTCACTCAATTTTTGTCATCTTTCTTTTCCTATTTTTTTAAGGAAATTTTTATATCAACAGTTTGGTCAAATGCATAACGCCTTAGGCGCTCCGCACTTTTTGGAGGAATCTCCACCACCATTAGATTTAGAAGGATAAAAAAATCCAAGAAAACCATGTTTGCATCCCTGGAAAGCAAAACTAGTGGGTGAAAAAGGAAAAAAACCACCTAAAAAAACATGTTTTTGCCTCATTTCAGGACCAGGCAATGTGCGTTTGAGAAGTCTTGGGAGAAAGGAAATTGGTTGGGAAAATCAAGCCCATTTTGAAAACCAAGGGTAGTTTTGGAAATTAGACATGATAATATTTCGAATGAGCTATCTTGGGCTATATTTGGACATTAGGAAGGCAGGTAAAATTCATCTTGAAGATGGTGCTATACATTTGACACCAACACTGCGTGTTTGACAATCAACCCAGATTTTCACTATTTCTCTCCAATTTGATTTTTACCCATGGGAAATTAGTGTTTTAATGATGTAATTGATAAGGATGACGTAATTATTATGTTTTTAATGTTACCTAGGGTAAATACATTAGGTAAATGGCCTCTTGACTTGTAATGAATCAATTTTCTTAAGTTAGGGATGAGTCACTTTGACCACCCTATACTCTAGCTATCAGTTCCGTTTTTGTTGCAATTGCTCCTCCTCTCATAGATTCAACCCTTCAGGCTAGGATGAGTTTGTTTGAGGCCTATATTATGTAATTTATCAGTCATTCTACAGGTTGGACTCTATTGGATGTTGTACTAGTGTTTTAGACTTTGCCATGAAATATATTGGATGAGTTGCAACTATTTTGGTGGGATTCCTATGGCATGATATTTTGATATTGTTTCTTCTTCAATTACATATGTATGAATTTTTTGTACTTCTCATGATCCATTTCACTCTAAGTATGTTTTATTTTCAAGGTGTGATAAACAAAATTCATCTTGTATGCTTTTTTTGGGGAAAATCATCATAGATTGTTTCATTTCTTTAGTTTAAAAAGAATTCATGATCTCATGCTCTTTTTAGCACCTCACTAGTCAGACCATCTCATCGCTATACTACAAAGTGTTAAAGTAACTTGCCTACCTTGCCCCATCAGATCTCTGCAATTTTGATTCTCTTTTTCCTTGACCTAGTTCACTCTCTGACCTAATTCACTCATCCAGTGACTACCCGAATCAAATAAAATAAAAAAAAATCCTTAGATACTATAACTAGCCTAAAAACCTAATCTATCTCACCCTCCTGGCTGTGATCCTTTGGAGAGAGCCCTCTTCGGCTTGGTAGGGCTAGCTACCAAGTCAAAATATTTGTCTGTGGTTACCTCAGCTGGACTCTTCCTCAGCCTTGGAGATACAAAGGAGTGATAACAATGTACAATGGCCTATATTATATTGCTTCTATGAACTCTCACATACATTACACCTGTAACATCTCATTGATGGACTTATGGAATATTCCTTTATATAGTATGGCCCACATTATTTGTGGTATATGGATTAGATCACATCATCAATTGTTCACATCGCATTACATAACAAATGTGTCATCTCTATGGTTTGTGGTTCCTTGATTTGGCATCACTTGACTCTAGTAAACACATTTATATAAACTATGATAATTGTGGTTTCATTCTAAATATCGTTTTGGATAAAATAGTCTACACCTTTGATCGTTCTCTATCTCTATGGTCACAATGGTGTAATTATACACATTCTTCTCAGATGATTCAAATTACAGTGACACTGTAGTTTTTAAAACCTTTGGATGACCTCTAAATGGTTCTCATTGATCCTCTCTCTCTCTCTCTCTCTCTGGATCTAGCTCTCTCTCTCTCTCTCTCTCTCTCTCTCCCTCTCTCTCTCCAATAAAATGAATACAGATAGGAATAATCATAATCTATTAGGAATTAGGAGTTCGTTGAAGAGGTCTTAATCTAGAGCTTGTAGATAAAAAATATCTTGAAAATATAACTTGAGACTTGAACAGTGATATACAGAGGAGTATGACCGAGGAATTAATTTAGTGAAGACATAAATTTTGTACTTGTTTCCTAGTCACAATGGTCCAAGAGTGGAAGTCACATATAAAGAGAGGATATACATAACAATGGATTATTATTACAATGATCTCCAAACTCGTGTTATATACTTATCCATTGCGTTGGATTGTGAGATCAACAAGTTGTGGAGCATGTCCTTGAAGAACGGTCTTTTCAATAAGACATAAGGTAAAGTGAAGGAACAAAGGTATTTACAATTTGTTTTATGAACATTTTCATGTTATTTTGTCATTAGAAAGGGTTTCTTAAGTAATTAGGGTTTTTTAGATTACTTTGCATGATAATAATCTAGGTTTTGTAAATATGACATTATTTTGAAGGTTTATTGTGCCTAGGGTTTATAAACACTAGATGGAACTTGATTTTGAAAACCCTAGAATAGTGGAAACCTTAACCCTAATTGAGTTTTCCCTCTAAAGAAACCCTAACTCTTGGAAAATAACATCTAGGGTTTGCAAGATCTAAAATTTGTAAGGATAATCTAAGGTATGTGGCGAAACATTAGCAAGGGTTAAAAAGAATAAAACCTAAGAGTTGAAAGTAAAATCCCTAGGGTTGATGTTTATGATAAAAGTAAAAACCCTAAGAAAGGTTGGATCAAGAAATTTAGGGTTTCTAACTAAGAACCCTAGAAGTTCACCCTCTTATAATCCACAAAAACCTTAGATTTAGAAAATTAACATTATGCTCGTGCTTTCATATATTTCTTCTGGTTGTACTTGTCGATGAAAATTTTAGGTACATAGTAAAGGAAACGAGATGAGAACGAGGAAAAATAAAAACAACACACTTGATATTTAATGACTCCTTGGAAAATGATGAACATGATGGAAAGCAAGAACTATAGGGACCCTGATGGACATGATGTTGAAACTTCTAGCGGGAAAGTTCATTTAAGGAGCACATTGATGATTGCGAGATGAAGCAAAATCTTGTTGCAATATGAAGATAAAGTGTGCAAAGAAATGTTGACTTTAGAGGGAGTGAATAACGTAATTTGACACTTTGTCTAAGAGGGTATTATGATTTGACTCTAATAGTGACAATCTTCTTGGGATATGACTTGGCTTCCTAGTAGGAAATGTTAGAAAAGCATGCGAATAGGATGGAAGAAGAGTTCATTTGATGATATTGTTTAACATCATATATGAGCTCATAAATAATGAAAGAGAGTTGATATTTACAACTCCAAGAAGGAAGAAGTTGTTGTCATCTCTATGGACATTTTGATTAAAACTAAAATCATGGAGAATGATTCTTGTACAAAATGGATATATACCATACAAAAGGATGATAGTATCAAAGAAAACAAGTATAATGTGATAACTTGGTAAAAGGCCATCAAGTTGAAGTAACTATGATAGTGATATTTTGGTATTTGTTATTTGGTTGGTATATGGTTTTGCTACCTAAAATAAGGTTGCAGAAATACATAATGGTAGTTGAAGTAAGTGTATCTACAATTGTTTATTTTGAACCCAATTTAATGAATACATGGATTGAGTGGATGGATTTGGTAATCCTTGGAATATTATGTGTTTAATATGTCTATACCATCTTAGGGTTGAAAGGTAGCCATAGAAAATGATAACCTAATGTTCATATGATGATGAAGATCACTTTCATGATGAGATTAATTTATGTTTATCTCTACCTCAATTGGATCAATATAATTCCTTTGTTAACAATAGAAAGTGATATAAAAGGTTGATGGCCCAAATCCTAGATCACGATTTCGTGAGATGCAAATAAGATAAGGAGTCATGCATCTAATTAAAGATCTTCATGAAAAATGAGTAACTAATATATTGATAAATATACAGTAAAAAATCTTGTGGTTATGACTTCCTAATTAAAAGGAAGTAAGGAATCTCCTATATCTTTAAGAGGGAGTAAGAAGTCTCCTTAAATGTTTTAAAAATAGAAATGATTTATTCCTTGATCAAGATACAATTAGGATCTCCTCTCTAATTGAGAGTGATATGGACATTATATTCTCTTCTTCATGTGTCATGCATTGGGCTAGTACTGGCAGTCATATGTCTAGTGAAGGCCATGGAGGGAGAATGGGGTCCAAAGGATTGGCTAAGCATAATATATTTATACTCCTTCATGACAAATAATCCAAGATAGGAAGTAGACCGACAATCTTTGAGGATTAGATAGGTATCCAAGATAAGAGTGGTCAAAGAGGATTGGTATTCTTTCACAATTGGAAATCCAAGATTAGAATAGTACTAAAATGACATACATGTTGAGCATCTTGATGGGATATGTGCCTTAAGAGTTAGTGTGGTGTCTCACGTAAAGCCTCCTAGTATTATGCTCAGATATAAGTAGATCTTGCTATCAAAGGCATTATTGTAGAATTTCCTGCAAATTCTCTACAAATCTACCTCTGAGATCTATGTAGAAAATTTGACTGTAGATTAACCTGATAATGCAATATACCAAAGAAAAATACTATAATATACTTCTACTATCAAACTTGCGGAAGCTTAAAGATCGAGATGAATCAGAGCTAAACACATATAACCAGAAGAAGAAGAATCAATATACATGAAACATAGAAAATACTTAGGGGAAAGCGTCAGCTAAAAACCCCACTATCTGTATTATCATACAAGGTGGAAATACATCAGAATTATACAAAGCCTTAGCTCTCATAGCTAGCCAGCTCTCAGTACAATCCTCCTAGATGCTCAAAGGCAATCAAAGCTTCTCACAAGCCTTCTCCTCTGTCCTCCAAGCTCCTATTTCCTTGCACTGTTTCTCCTGGGTGATCCTCCTATTACCAAGTGGAAGACTCTCAACCAAGTGGAACACTGATCTCTCACATTGATCTCACACCCTGTCAGAATTGCGCAATCCTCAAGGAACCTTCCCTTGACTGGATGGATGAGCTTCCTTTATAGGAAAAAACATGCAATTGATAGTAACCTGTCCATGACATTTAGCTCAACTGGGTCTTTCTTAGAATAGACATGCATGATTTTCTGATGAGAGAATCTTCAGTTATCTAGAGTACACTTGTTGAGTGCATGCATGCATCAATTGACTGATAACTCACAATTAGTTCCTAAAATAGCTTGGAACTAATTTGACTGGACTTAACTTAGTAAACTGAGCTAACTAATTACAACTCAAATATAACTCAATCTTATCCCCTTAATTAAGGGATAATCTCCTTAATTTAAAGGATAACTGTTGCATGACTTTAGATAGACTTCTAACTTGAATTTCTCCAACTAATTAATCCATAATGAATTAATTAATTATTTCCAAGCAGCTCGTGAGACTAAATTTGAATTTAATTCACAATTTTAATTCAAGGACAAATTAAAATTGGAATTTATGGATTCTATTTTTATCATTTCTTGTTTCTATTTTCAACAATTATTATGTTAACGATGTTGGTTATGATGTTGATGCTTAAATATGATTTATCGCTCCAACTCTTCATATGATAATATTTCAGTTTGAGAGTATCCTTGTACTAGGTGTACAATTATGAATACCTCCCTAGTTAAGAGGGTGCATTGGAGAATGTAACTAGTTTTAATCTTTATAATTTGTACCTTTATGTATTTTATGTAAAAAGGAAAAGAAAATAAAAATAAAAAGAAAATTATTATTATTTTTATAGAAAAGAATGTTCTTCATGCCTCTAGGTTTTGAGTCAAAATGTTGAAGTCCTATTTTGGACCTTATATTGTAAAACAAAAAAGAATTTTATTTTTTTTTTAAATGTAATTTTGGGAGATAAATCGCTCTAGGTGCCAACTCAACCTACATGAAAATCCAATTCTACCCCAATGGACATGTCTATTTGCACCCCTTGGAAATGTATAAATAGAGGGAAGAAGGAACTCATTTGGACATATACACTTGATGATCTATAGCCTAAAATACCCTAAAAAGGATAGGGAGAAGCGAAGGGACAAAGTCTGAAAGAAATAAGTTATTCTCGAGCTATGGTTTGTGGAAGATATTCCTTGGTACATCTCTAGTTGTTGGTATCTTACTAATGAGTCCAGTGAAAACAAATAAGGCTTGACTTATCGTCTAGAGGTGGCAACTTCTATGGTTATGGGTCTTGGATATCTCATTTGATCTGATTCTATAAGAAGAGAATTTTCTTGGTTTTCCCCTTGGAGGGGTTTTCCTTTGCTTGGAGCCCATATCTTGTGTTCTTTTATTTTTTTTATCTTCATGTTCATGTTATGGGAATTGTTTGATGAGAGAATGAAAACAAAAATTTAACAAGAAGCCAACTAAATTCACATGCAATTACTAAGGATAAGGAAATTTAAATTAAAGTATAAATCCTCCTGATTTCCAATAGCTTTCACATGCTCTTGCATGGTATTATTATTATATACAAATCATATTTTTGGAGGGCACACTTGTGGTGATACTTATTTATATCCTTGGAGGTATATATTTTATTATTCATGGAGTTTTGGCATTGTCAAAACCCTAGTTCACCATTATCTCTTTCGATTTTTCTTGTTGGAGAAGTTCCTATTTTTATTATTGTGCTTGACTTATTCATTTCTTGTGGATTGCTCCCTCTATTTGGCATATTTCACATCCATCAATAGTGTTTGTTTCCTTGGGATTCACACATGTGGATTTTTTATATGCATTTTGTAGACCACTTACGATTTTTTGAGCTTGAATATGACAAATTCTCCTAAGAGGTCTATTTTATTGTTATTTTTCTCATGCATTTTGGAGGGTGCACTTTGTAAGCTCTTCTAGGTGGACCCTTCAGTAGATCCTCCTAGATTGAAAATTTATTTAGTTATATTCTATATACATCCATCTTAGAGGTTGAATTTGTGTGGAAATCCAACTTGTTAACCTATATATCATTCCTATTCTTAGTAACATGCTCTCTCTTGTGGACTCAAGGGTGAAATATCCTTGAGAGGCTTGTGTGCACATGTTGTGACATGGTTAACCATGGATTGAGGATGAATATATCATCCTGAATCCATGGTTGATTATGTCACGTTGTGTGTACAAAAGCCTCTCAAGGATAACTCAATATTCTAAAAAAAATAGGACAACATTGTCTCTCAAAGCTAGAGCATAATACTAGGAATAGGCATGAAAATTAGGTCAACAAGTTAGCTAGCAAATAATAATTTTTTATTCTATGAGAAGGGAGACTCACATTATAAACATGAGTTCTTTCTCCATTTTATTGGTTGTTCAGAATATACGACATTAATGAATACTTTGCTTGGACTTCATTTGTACATCATATTCTTGAAGCCTTATGGATAATTGGAGGTACATTTTATTTAGGGTGAGGCTTTCTCTACGCAATTATTTTTTCACATGTTAATTTTTATTGTAGGAAACTCTTGCATTATTGATGTGATTACCTTTCAGTGAACCATGCTTCATTTAGATATAGTAATTTGATGATTCTATCCCTCTTATTTCCATTTTTGTTATCCTTCAATATAATAAATCTAATTGTTGTTACATTAACATGACATCGCCTTCATATCAATGTTTTGAATAATGCACTTAGCTTTTAAAGAACAATTTTCTACAATAGAAATAAATAAGCTAGGGATTATTTTTGGCATGCATGTAACCTATTATTTTCCTACATTTTGCATGCACTTTTCTTGTTTGTTCTATGCTTTTTTTACTCCATTTTAAGAAGGTGTGTTTAGGAACTTAGTCTTGTGTTTTTCCTTCATATTTCCTTCTTAGACAATGCATTCTTCCATTATATTAATCCATTTGTCTTTCTTAGGCTATTTATTCACTAACTAACCTTGTACCTTCATTCTATAGCCTTAGAAATCCTATCTTTTAGGGAACTCTCCCTTGAATTAGAGAAGAGATAACCAAAAGTGAGAGGAAGATCTATTTGTTACAATGGGTAGACTTTGAAAGTTGCACAAGACTAGCCCCTTGATGCTTTGGATTGTCAATCATTTGGGAGTGCTATATTTTGTTTTAACATAGTGCATTTCTCATAATTACATAATGGTGTGATGGACCATTCCTCTTCCTAGGAATATGTAGATGAAGGGAAGCTCAATCAACAACCAAAATAATAGTTAATACAAGACATAGATTAAATCAAATTTCAATTGATATAGAGAAATAGTGAGTGATTGTGATAGAAAAAGTGAGTGAT
>APFE030379136.1:78863-100668 GCA_000404065.3 Pinus taeda | reverse complement strand
AAAAAAACACATTTTTCTTGAGTTGTACCAATGTGCTATAAATAAAAGTTATATATCTTGGAAGACAATTTTATTCCCTACATTTCATCTTTTTATGTTATTTCCTGAAATGTTTGTGTAAGTACTTCTAATGAATTTTTTAATAATAATATTTATGTTTTTCCAAAGTTCCATTGTAATATTTTTGCACCAACACAAGAGTAATAAGGCTAAAAGCATTCAAAAGTAATATTTCGTTCCTTACTTAAGGAGGCTAGCATCAATGGATGAATTGATGTATTATCATCCGAGCATTATGTGTATTTGTGTTGGGTGGGTCACCATTAATGCACATGATGATAACATGTTTATGACACTACTTTAATGTCTTTAATTTAATAAATAAAATAAAAGCATAAGTGCATGTGAAGGTATGCACATGATTTCATCTCCTTAAGAGTGACAATGAATTCTTTTACTTATGCATTTATGTATTTATACATTTTCATTTAAATTATATTTAAAAGAAATTGTGTATGATTTTGATATTGTGCTTTTGGCATAGACATCTTAAGTATTGAGCCAACTAATAATTTCCTGGTTGTAAATGTGATAAAGCTCTCAGTGACTATTACAACGAAGTCAAATAATTGCTAATTATCATACCAACCGAAAATGAAGATTGTCACCAAAAATTAGTATATGTAATATGAAAATTCTATTACAACGAAGTCAAATAATTGCTAATTATCATACCAACCGAAAATGAAGATTGTCACCAAAAATTAGTATATGTAATATGAAAATTCTATTACAACGAAGTCAAATAATTGCTAATTATCATACCAACCGAAAATGAAGATTGTCACCAAAAATTAGTATATGTAATATGAAAATTCTGTACGCATGATTTTCACCCTTACTTTACCATAGATATATGACATTGATAATAAGCACATGAAAATGGATCTCCTTCCAGTTAGATTGACTTAAGATGAATCTTCATTTCCTCATCAAAGATTTCTCAAACTAACTAAATACTTTTTTTTTTTTCAAAAATATAATTCCACCTAAAGATATGGTTAACCTCTTCATAACATTTAGTTATTTGTTTCCATACTTTAGAAACTTTTTTTAACATAATAGCATATCCATGGTGTATGCTTACCACCTAAAGATATGGTTAACATCTTCATAACATTTAGTTATTTGTTTCCATACTTTTAGAAACTTTTTTAACATAGTAGCATATCCATGGTGTATGCTTAATCTAGTGTTTAATTGATAATATTTAAAAAAAAATTGATAAAAATAAAAATTAATTTACTCCATATAACCATGGCTAATTTAATGCACTATTCAAGAGTTAGTGGTGTCCGATATACTTAAAATCATATTAATAAGAACTCTTCAAACAAATATGAAAAAAGGTTGGTGCTTCAGACACCTCTCAATCAGCCAAGTTTTAATAGATTACCCATGTCTATCTTTCAAATTTATATATAATTATGTTTTATATTTTAGACACATGGAATTTTTTTTTGGATATTTTTTTATCATAATACTTATTTAAATATTTTTATATTTTTAATATATAAAAAATTAATTGATTATTTTATTAGAAATGATTTTTAAAAGATTTTTTTTTAACACGGAAATTATGAAAAAATAAAAAATTACTAATATAGAAAATTGTCATGAAAATATTAGTAGAAACATTTTCTCTGAATTCTCAAATTTATTCAAAATGTAAATGTTTATTTTAATTGAAAAATCAATTATAATAAGTTGGTATTGTGATTGGATTTTAATATAATGTGTAGAATATTATAGGGAAAGTTTAAAATTATAGGTTCAACATTAACAAAATATAATGAAATGGAAAAAATGCATAAATATAAATATATAAAAATTAAATAAAATAAAAATTATATAAATTTAATGTAAAAATATTATATAATTATATGTTTTAATGTTGCACGAGTTTCTGGAAAGTGGGACATTGGGAACTTTGGTACTTAGAATGGCTAGAAGGTTTCCCAAAATTTCTAGGGAATGGTTAATTGGTAGTCGTAATATTATATAATAAAAAAATAAAAAATAAAAATTTAATTAATATAAAATCAAAATATTAAAATATTAAAATCAATTTAAAATTGTAATCCATTATATGAATATGAATTTCAAAAATGAAAATTTGAAAATGTAAATGATTCAAGAGACACTTTTGAATTTAAGAAGCATACTGAAAATCAAAGAACTCGTCATATTAATATTCATATTGCTAGCATGCCCAATGTAGCACATTGTAAAAAAAATGACAAATGCCCAAAGTGGCAAAGTAATACATGGTCCAAAAATGCTGAAAGGCCAAAACATAACATTAAAGACTAAAGTTGAAGATGATCATAAATTGCAATCTTCAGCATCAAGACTATCCATATAACCTTGAGCTTAGTTATACACTCCAATTTCATCATCGCCATCATCAATATCAAGATCACCTGCAATGCTACCCAAAGGTATTCCAACTATACCTGCATCTGGTGAAGGATTATCCTCATCATCATCAATCCGAGAATCCTCTTGAGCTTCAACATCTTATCTTGTTGTAGGGCCCTCTAAATACTCGGGTAGCTTCCTTGAGTGAAGTCAAAGACTACTATGGATATAAACCAATTTCTCTGCTCTCTTAGAGGTAAACCTATTACTATTAACAAAGTGAATGAAGCTATAAGTAGACCAATTCTTTTCAGCTATCGATGAACTAGAAACCTGAGATAGCAAGCGTGAGGTAAGATTTCGAAGATCTTGGGCTTTGCCCCCATACATTCTCCACCATCCAATGGGATTCATTTGTTCATAAATGTTGATGTCCACCCTCACATCTTCAGAGAATTTGGAAGGGTTTGAGGTAGAAAAATCAATAAATTGTTCATGCATTATAGTTGCTTCATTAGGTGTATAGATTTTTCATATGGCATCAAGAAATCATTGTTTCAATTCTTCATCATCAATGGGTAGAAATTTGTTTTGTCTCTCCATATACCACTTTGGATTAAGGGCATAAACAACCATGTGAAGAGAGGTATTGAGTTTGATTGATCTCTTCTCTATTATCTTATGAATTTCATTGAAGAACTCCAAAGAGGGGTTTCTATCCCGAATGATGTACCTTATCTTGCCTACCATGCTATCAATACATTCATAAACTTCTCCAAGGGTGGGGGAATGAAAATATGCATGCTAAATCAACTCCACAACTAAAGCTGTGTAAGAAACAACATATTTACAATCAGACCACTAATCATCATTGAGAAGTTGCTCTCTTATCTTCTTTGCCTGCACTGATTTAGATTCAGACCATGCATTACACTCTTGGGAAACAACAGTGGCTTGTACAGATGCATGCACCTCAACCATACGTTGAATAAGAATGAAGTATGTAGCATATCTTGTTTCTGCAGGTTTCAAAAAACTCTTCCTTGAATACATCCTATAGATTTTTAAAGAGGCATGGTGGTTGTAAATGTACATTTATGTATCTCTTGCATCTAAAATGAGTTTTTCAATCGAAGATATTTTTCCAATGTCTTTGAGGACATTATTCAAGCCATGCACACAATGAGGATTTCAAAATATATGCTTATATTGACTTTGAACCATGAAATCCGTTGCTTTGCAAATAGGGGTTGCATCCGCGATTACATGTACTAAATTTGAAGGATAAACTCATCAATTTCTTCTTTCAATAGTTCAAACATGAAGGTAGCATCCTTTAGGCACACAAAAATGGATCCTCCTTCAAATTAGATTGACTTAAAATGAATCTTCATTTCCTCGTCAAAGATTTCTCAAACTAACTAAATATTTTTTTTTTCTAAAATATAATTCAACCTAAAAATATGGTTAACCTCTTCATAACATTTGGTTATTTGTTTCCCTACTTTTAGAAACTTTTTTAACATAGTAGCAAATCCATGTATAGTTAATCTCTTCACAACATTTAGTTATTTGTTTCCATTTTTGAAACTTTTTTAACATAGTAGCATATGCATGATATATGCTTAATCTAGTGTTTAATTTATAATATTAAAAAAAATGAAAAAAATAAAAATTAATTTACTTCATATAAACATGACTAATTTAATGCACTATTCAAAGTTAGTGGTGTCCATGATACTTTAAATCATATTAATACTCTTCACAAATAGAAAAGGTTGGTGCTTCACACTGTCCAACCAAGTTTTAATGGATTTAAGCATTGTCTATCTTCAAATTTATATATTTTATGTTTTATATTTTAACACATGGCTTTTTTCGGATATTATTTATCATAATACTTATTAATATTTTTATACTTTAATATATATAAAAATTAAATTTTATATTTTATTAGATGATTTTTTAAAATATTTTTTTTAACATGGAAAGTAGAAAAAATAAAAAAATTACTAATATAGAAAATTGTCATGAAAATATTAGTAGAAACATTTTCTCAGAATTCTCAAGATTATTCAAAATGTAAATGTTTATTTTAATTGAAAATTCAATTATAACAAGGGGGAACTACGTAGTGGCAGTCCCTGCCTATCTTTATCCACATGTCAAAAAATATGCGTTGTAAAAATTTCGGTGCAAGACAGGGAGTTTAGGGTGACGATGACTGGTATTTGATTTCCTTGGCATCAGTGGACTGGAGCTAAAATTCTTTGACAAATTTAACTCTACAATTCATTTTATTTTCTCAGTTAGATGTAGAAATACATGGTGGAAAGTACCCACAAATGAAACTCACCAAATATTATGCGTACATTAGTGGTTGGCTTTTGCAATTTATTGTGGGCTTTTCTGAAGTGAGAGGGCTCTTATTTTCGCTCATAGTATTTGGACTCTTATTTTCTGTACTAAGTGGGCACTTATTTTACCTCTTATTTGTGTTATATTTAGTTTAGCTGCTGAGTTATTGTTTACTTTTCTGGGATATCCTATTTTATCTTCTTAGTTTATTATACAAATCATTTTATTGGGTGGTGCTTTTCTTCTATTTTTTAACACGGAGTTGGATTTTGTTTATGGTTTTTTGTTTTTCTTAAATGATGTGGGTTGAATTGATTTGAACTAACGTAGTTATTTTTGCAGAATGAGTGGCGAGAACTTAGGATTCAGCAGTCTCGCGGGTGGGCGCACTATGCTATTCATCGCCCTGAACCGCACTTCCTGTTATCCAGAAAACCTTTGAATTACCAGCGAAACCACCAACAGGAAGCACGACAAAGTTAATGACGTGAGTAATTTGAGTATGCACTTAGAATAATAAAAGTATGAAATGTATATTAATGCTTATTGGTTACTTGAAGTGAAGTTTACATAATACCTCAATCTTGGTAATGTGCATGATTTTAGTGAAAGTAACATTGTTAAACCATAAAAGCCAAATATCATAATAAATAATTTCATAATAAAAAATCATCAACAAATTTATTATTA
This sequence comes from Pinus taeda, assembly GCA_000404065.3. Classification (NCBI taxonomy): domain Eukaryota; kingdom Viridiplantae; phylum Streptophyta; class Pinopsida; order Pinales; family Pinaceae; genus Pinus; species Pinus taeda. The sequence continues at coordinate 95,199 of APFE030379136.1, read as the reverse complement.
TCTCAACTAACTATACACATCTCACTCTTAATTATCATAAAATCATTAATATTAAACTATTAAAAAAGTCTTGACATTCATTAGAGAGCATAAATCATTGAAATTCAGCATTCTTTAGAGACGTAGTATATGATAGCAATTGATGTCCAGGCTTGCCTCGCTGCCACGCCTAGCATTGAGAAGTTGAATCATCTTCATCTTGAATATTGCAGTTAACATCATCATCTCTAATATATATATATATATATATATATATATATATATATATATATATATATATATATATATATATATAATATATATATATTTACATTCAATCTTGCTAACTATGATCAAAAGCCAAACAATTTTTTCTATACAACTTTCGAATTGATGGCTCATGCTCGCTTAGAAAGGAGAATGAAGTGCAGATAAAAAGAAAATAGTGCATTTCATCCTGCATTTGTTCATATCAACTTATGGCGCGAGCAACTTAATGTTTTCTCGGGAGTATAACAATGGCTTCGGAATCCCACGCCATGCTTTCCACCTTCAAAAATAACCATGCGTTGTCGCCGTCAATACCAGCGAACTTCACTGAATGAACTTAGCGCTTCAATAAAATAATTTGGGAATGGATGAAAAAGTTTGTCACATGTTTCTTACCATAGACACATTACGGGAATGGATGAAAAAGTTTGACACATGTTTCTTACCATAGACACATTATCAACTGCATGAACCAAGTTGGTCAAATGGAGCCCGTTCATCGAACTATGTGTGGAAGCTTTCCATTAATGTTTTATTTGGGATAAGTTTCAGCGAGAACCAGCATGCCCGATTTTCATCTCCCTGCTAATCAATAAACTTTGTTAATGTTCGTTGAATCTTGAATTGACCGTCGAATCTTAATTATATTCTTCCAAGAACAGAAGCCGTTGTTGTCCGTCTGTTACCATGGATGGAGAGACTACCATAGCTCTCAGCCAAGGCATTACACAGTGCATGGAAGATAGAATGCCTGAATTTGTAACAAGAGTGAAGGATACAGGGTTGGTCATGTCTAAAGTAATGGCTCCCACCCGAAACACATTTGCTTCCTTCTTTGTCGGAAACTGGCAAACTTTTCTGGAAACGAATGACCAAAATCAGGCGAAAAAGAGGTAAGTGCAATGTAGCTGCTAGCAAGTATTAATTAGCATAAGTCCATTTAAATTCATATTGTGTATACCAGTTGGTTTCAGTGGGTTTGGTCTCAGTTTATATTATAGGTTCAAACTTCTTGTGAAGGGTTGAGAATATAAATTTGTTAGGAATTAAACTTCTCTAATCTTATTTAGCCTTCCCTAAACTTTTACAAACAAAATTTTGTACCACTTGGCAATTTTGGAGGTGCATACCATTTTATCTAACCTAATGAGCTTCAAACTTTGAGGATGGGTATTAATCCTGGGTATTAACTTGACCTGATCTTGAGATGACACCTTGGGTTCACATGGATTTGTCATAACTTTATTATTCCACTGCACTTGCACTTAAATTCGTCATCTTATTCTTCATTTTGTTGTTCAGTTATTATTGCTTTCAAAGTTTAATGCCTCTGCATTTAAATGAATGATAAGCAGAGCAATAGAGGTGATGGGTTGTACGAACTTTAAGTGCCTATAGGACGGATCAGCTGAGTTCGTGTTCGGCCCTTGGGAGGTGATCAGAGCATTCGAGGGATATGGAGGGAGGCGAGTCTGGTTTAGCACCATAACCAGCTATGGCGAAAGAAACCTGTCACTGTCTTTTGGAGATAGGTGTCATATTTCTGGTGAAGCAGCGGAGGCATTCAAGGCCATTGCTAATGAAGAGTGCGTAAATTTAAGGTGGGAGGAAGGGGATGTGTTGTTGCTAGATAACCTTGTTGTTTAGCATGCAAGAAGACCTTCAAAGCCTCCACATCAAGTACTGGTTGCTATGTGCAAGTAGACGTTATTCTTTGGTAGAGAAGGACCCTGATATTTTTGTACAGGAAGATCATTTAGACCTAAAGAGTTTTGCATTGCATCTGTTTGCATCTAAACATCAATATGATTTAGACGTAAAGAGTTTTGCATTGCATCTATTTGCATCTAAACGTCAAGATGATTTAGACGTAAAGAGTTTTGCATTGCATCTGTTTGCCACTGTTTTTCGTGCACACTCTGAAGCAATCTTACATATTCGGTACTCTTTCTTAGCTCTTATGTTTGTACTTCCTTCTGAAAGCTTTATACGGAAATTGACATTCTCTCTTATCTCTTATGCTTGCACTTCTTTCTGAACAACTTTCTATGGAAAATGACACTAAAATAAGGTAATTTATAGAGCACTGTAAGAAGAATTTTAGCAATGGTGCGGAAATTAAAAATTGTTTTTTGAAGAAGCATAACAAAAACAAGCTACTGTAATCATTTTTATAATGAAAAATTATGGTTTTTTTAGGCTAACAAAAAAAAATAGTTGAATTTCAAAATTGCACCTCCAGGCGCAGATTAACTGGATAAGATAGGCATTGGGAAATGGCCAGTTCCAGCGCTGACAGAAAAGTATCGACGGTAGCAGGGAAATCCGTCATGCTGCATCCCTTTCCAGATTTGTCGCGGACATTGCCACTATTTTTTGTGCACATTCTGAAGCAATCTTACATATTTGGTACTCTTTCTTAGCTCTTATGTTTGTACTTCCTTCTAAAAACTTTATACGAAAATTGGCATTCTCTCGTATCTCTTATGCTTGCACTTCTTTCTGAACGGCTTTCTACGGAAAATGACGCTAACAGTAACTGGCCAATGTGTAAATCAAGGCCTCCAATGGTACTTGGCTTCCCAGGTAAATCTTTCATGGAGAATACCATAGGGAATGAAGAGGAGGCGGGAGCATAGAAGAGGTGATAGGTAGAAGACTGGTGGAATGAAGAGGAGACAGGAGTGTAGAAAAGGTGACGGGTGCCCAGAAGAAATGGTAGATGGCAGCTCTCTTTCCATTGGAAGTGGAGGCTCAAAAACTTTGCATAAAATACTTTACCTGTGAAAAACATTTGTTTTGAAAAACTTAGGATAAAATAACTTGTCTTGGCTGAAATAACATTGGGGCACGTGAAGCTTGTAATAAGACCTCGAATTGAAAATTTTGGTTATAAGTTTCTTACACTGAAATTTCCAGGGATAAACTTTGGTTAAGTTTTGATAGCACACAATTTTTGTGGGTCAAAGGACCGGTTAATGGCTGGTCAATGCCGTATCGATTGCTAGAGTCCCTGCATTGCCAGAGGCAGGGACTAATAAGTTGGTATTGTGATTGGATTTTAATATAATGTGTAGAATATTATAGGGAAAGCTTAAAATATATATTCAACATTAACAAAATATAACGAAATGGAAAAAATGCATAAATATAATATAAATATATAAAAAAATAAAATAAAAATATATAAATTTAATGTTAAAAAATATTTATAATATATATTTTATGTTGCACAAGTTTATGGAATGTGGAACGTTGGGAACTTGGGTATGGGTGTCCAGAATGGCTAGAAGGTTCCCCAAAATTTCTAGGGAATGGCTAATTGGGAGTCGTAATATTATATAATAAAAAAATGAAAAACGTTTTTTAATTATATAATTTTACACAATAATCAAAATATTCAAATATTAAAATCAATTTAAAATTGGAATCCATTATATGAATATGAAATTCAAAAATGAAAATTTGAAAATGTAAATGATTCAAGAGACACTTTGGAATTTAAGAAGCATAGTGAATATCAAAGAACTTGTCATATTAATATTCATATTGCTAGCATGCCCAATGTAGCACATTGTAAAAAAAAATGACCAATACCCAAAGTGGCAAAGTAATACATGGTCCAAAAATGTTCAAAGGCCAAAACATAACATTAAAGACTAAAGTTGAAGATGATCATAAAGTGGAATCTTCAGCATCAAGACTATCCATATAACCTTGAGCTTCATTATACCCTCCAATTTCATCATCGTCATAATGGCAGAAGTGTCCTCAGACACATAATTTTATTAATCAGAAAAAAAAAAAATACATAATTGATTTTGCAAGAGTTTACACCCGAACAGCACAAACACTCTTGAAATGAGCTATTTATAAGCTCCATGTCCTAACTACCTCTAATTATGGACCACTTATTAAATAACAAGTGTCCATTTATAATAAATGCTATTCAAACCAACTAGCTAACAAATATCCTAAAATAGAGCCTAAGATACGACACATTTGGAGATTAATATCTAGTTACAACAATATGCTAATTCTAAAAGTTTCCATTAAATAATTAAACATTCTAGAATAATAATTATTAATTTAATATCTTAAATTAATAATTATTTTATTCTAATTTTATAACCTATGATAAAATTGTATTTTTAGATCATCTAACATTCCCCCCTGTGATCCAAAGATACATTACAATAGATACCAAGTTCATCCCTGAACTTAGTAAATTTTATTCTGCCAAGTGGTTTCGTGAAAATGTCAGAGATCTGATCTTCGAAAGGACAATACACTGGCTTGAGGACATCTTTGGCAATGAGAGATCTGATATGATGATACTTGGTGTCCACATGCTTTGTCTTTGAATGAAAAACTGGGTTCTTGGCAAGTTTGATGGCTGACTAGCTGTCAATGAATAATGATGTAGCTTCTACCTGAGAAATGCCCAAGTCCTGCAAAATTCTGCGCAACCAAACAATTTCACATGCTGCTTCCCATGCTGAAATGTACTCTGCTTCTGCTGAAGAAGTGGCCACTATAGGTTGTTTCTTACAACTCCAAGATACTGCTGCTGACCCCATATTCATTAAATAACCTAATGTTGATGCTCGATCATCAATACTCCCGACAAAATCGGCATCGGAATATCCACCAAGTACAAAATTTTTAGTCTTTGTGTAAAGAAGACCAAAACCTTTTGTTCCTTGGATATATCGAAGAACTCTTTTCGCTGCATTATAGTGGCTATCTCGTGGTTCTTGCATAAAACGTGAAAGAACACTGACTGCATAAGATAGATCAGGACGAGTATTTGTCAAATAAATCAAGCTGCCAATCAACTATCTTTAAGTTGTACTGTCCACCTTTTCCCCCCTTCAAATTTTGAAAGTTTCAAGTTTTGCTCCATGGGGGCGAGAACGGGCTTGCAATCCTACATGCCAAATCGATGAAGAACCTCTGCTGCATACTTACTCTGGGAAATGAATATATGATGTGGACGTTGGAAGACTTCAACTCCAAGATAGTAGTGAAGTAATCCCAAATCTGTCATCTTAAAACGTGCATGTATCTCCTTTTTCACTTGTGCAATATGATCATCATGGTTGCCAATAATGATCAAATCATCTACATACATAACAAGAATTACCAGATATTTTCCCTATTGTCGCACATACAAAGTATCATCAGATTCACTTCGTTCAAAATCAACTTTCTTAAGGTATTCATCCATGTTTACATACCAAGCTCAGGGAGCTTGTTTTAATCCATATAAAGCATTGATCAATTTGCAGACTTTATGTTCTTGTCCTTCAACTTCAAAACCTCGCGGTTGGGTCATATACACTTCCTCCTGTAAATCCCCATTGAGAAAAGCACTTTTCACATCCATTTGATGAACTTTCCATCCTTTTTGAGCAGGCAGTGCAAGTGTTAATTGGATGGTGTTCCATTTAGCTGTAGGAGCAAAAGTTTCCTCATAATCAATGCCTTCCTGCTGCGCAAAACCTTTTGCAACAAGTCGTGCTTTATACTTTTCAAGTTCTCCCTTTTGACTATACTTAATTCTGTAAACCCATTTGCATCCTATGGGTTTAACATTTGCTGGACAATCAACAAGTTTCCAAGTGTTGTTATCAATTACTGCCTGATATTCTTCAACCATAGCTTGTTGCCATTCTTTATGTTTTACTGCTTCTTTGTATGTGGAAGGTTCAGTAAAATCATTTGCTATTAAGGCAAATTTACCTTCACTTCTATGTGCCCTTTTGGTGCCTATTTTATTCTTCTCATTAGGCTTTACATCTTTCAAAAGTTGAACTGCCCATTTTGGAAGTTGGTGCTCACTTGTCTGTGCTTCTGTAAAATCTCCATCATTGTAAAGAGGATTAATATAAACTTCTGTTCGTCGTTCAGGTGAAGAGTGTGGAGAATCACTGTGTACTGCTTGGAGATGTGGATGAACTATTAGAAGACCAAGATGATGTTGTTGATGTAGATGGACTGGATGACTCATCTTTAGAGGAAGGAGAATCAAGTTCATACCAATTTGGTGAAGTTGGTTGACTTTGCATTTTTCCATTTCTTTTACTTCCTTTAGTTTCTAACTTGTGAAGAATATTTTCAATTTCTTCAACACTCTTACTCTCAGTTTCATCAAAAATGACATCCCTGCTCACAATGAATTTTCCATTGGTCAAAAGACGATGCCCTTTCTTCTCATCAGAATAGCCAATCATTGTGCATTTTAAACTTCTTGAGTCAATCTTAGTTCATTTTTCTTTCAGAACTAAGGCATAACACACTGACCCAAAAACTCTAAGATGTTTAACTCGAGGTTTGAAACCAAACCAAACTTCATAAGGTGTGATTCTGTTTAAAGAAGCGGTTGGAGATTTGTTTCTCAAGTAGACAGCTATATGTATTGCTTCTGCCCAATATGTTGGACTTAACCTCTTGAAAGTTAACATAGGTCTCACCATTCCTAACAAGGTGCAATTCATTCTTTCGACTACTCCATTTTGCTGTGGAGTGTAAGCATTAGTAAGATGTTGTCTTATGCCATTTTCACTGCAATAAGTTTTGAATTCATTTGAAGTGAATTCTCTGCCATTATCTGTCCTGAGTGTACCTATATTTTCTTTGACTTCATTTTCAACAAGTTGGCGAAAAATTTTAAACTTATCAAATGCTTCTCACTTATTCTTCAAGAAGTAAACCCAAGTCATTCTGCTGAAATCATCAATGAATAGTAAGAAATATTTGCATCCACCAAAAGAAGTTTGTAGTGTTCCACAAACATCACTGTGAACTAGTTGTAGCCGCCTGTTTACACACCATGAACTTGTTGGAAAACTTTCTTGATTTTGTTTGCCATAAATGCAAGCTTCACATTTTGCATTTTCCCTTTTGAAAGTGGCAAGTCCTTTAGCCATTCCTTGTTTCTGCAATTGAGAAAGACTCTCAAAATTCAAATTTCCATATCTTACATGCCATAGTCTTATAGGTGAAATACATGTAGTCACTGCCCCTGCAAAATCAGAATGCCTTGGAATAACTGTCCCTTTCATCCGTAATAGTTTTCCATCTTCATAACATGTCATGACTATTTTCAAGTTCTGTTTGACTGAATTAATCTTGACTAAACCATCTTCCATAATCACCTGATGTCCTTCTTGTCGAATCGTGACTAAAGAGAGCAAAATTTTCTTAAAACGGGGTACATATCATACATTGGAAATCATTTTTTCTCTAATGCCAGGGAGAAAAACTTTTACTGCTCCTTTTCCATAAGGAGTATGTTTTGTATCATCAGCAAGAAAAATGGAATTAAGTTGGCAATCTTGAAAATCCCAGAAAAAATCACGTCGACAAGTCATGTGTTGAGTGGCCCCGGAATCCAAGATTCAGGCATCTTCATAGTCACTTCTAAGATGGGATGAAAGTTGTGATGCTGGCGAGGAAGTAAAAACATATTCTGAGTTATCTTCATCTTGATCATTAGCAAATTGCACTGAATGCTGTTGAAACTTGGGAATTTTATTAAGTGAAGTTCGACAATCTTCAGCATAATGGCCAACTTTGTTACATCTTCGACACACAATTTGACTTAAGTCTCTTCCTCTTCCTGAAGATTGTCCTCTGCCTCTGCTTTGACTTCTATGTTGAGATTGTCCTCTACCTTGATTGTTTCCTTGTACTTGAAAATTATTCCTTCCTCCTATGTTAAAATTGTTTCCTCTGCTTTGGCTTCAACCTCGACTTTGTACATGATGTGCTACTTGATTCTGATTCCCTCTACCTCTGCCTCGAGAACTGTCTGTGGATGATTTACTAGTGCTGGCCTCTGTGAGAAAAACATCTTCACCAACTTTCTTCTTCTTCCCAAAAGTTTTATCATGTTGAGTCAACATTTTACAGAGTTCATCAAACTTTAGTTTCTCTAATTTCCCAGTTACTTGTAGAGTCTCCAAAAAATGCATGTAGGAAGAAGGAATTCTAGCAATTACAATTGTGACCATAAAGCTTTCATCAATTGCGGGAAAACCAGCATTAATAATTTCTTGCCTAATATTCTTAAGTCTTGAGATATATTCAAGAACATCACCACCTTCAGTTAATTTTTGTTGCAACAATTTTAATTGTAGATCAACTTTCTTTGATTTAGGCTGAGTATCAAAGAGGTCTTTAAAAGTTTTCAAGGCAGACCATGCATTTGTAGCATTTTCTATATGGACATACATTTCATCATTCATAGACGATTTAATAAGAGCTAAGGCTTTAGCATTCTTGGTTTCCCATTTTGCTAGTGCAACTGCATCTATGGGTTTATTCGGCTTAACATCTCCATCACATATTCCCTGCCATAATTCATTGTAAATGACAGTGACACATATTTCATTAAATTTGGATGTAAAAAGTGCATCTAGAATTTCAAAATAACTAAAAATCTCAATTCTAGTGATGTCCTTGTAATAAAATATTTCCAATCGTAATGAAATATGTGTTGAGTGCTTTCGATGAGACGATGCAATGTTTTATAAGATTTTGTGCCTTCAAGTTTGTCGGAATCAGAAAACAAATTAATCAACTTAGAAATTGTAGTGTTAAGACTTCACACCACGAATCAAGCTCCAAAAAAAATCAAGATGCGCAACACAACAGCAACACACGACGCAAAAAATGAACTATCGGGGCTTGGCCTTGACCCTCAAATAGTCTTCAAAACAGGAGAAAATTGACTGAGCTTTGCACTTGGCTCTAGTCAATTTCTCAAATTTTTACAAGGCAACTTTCAAAATTTGACTTTTACAATGGTGCTTTTGCACAATTTGGTAAAAAACGTTACCCCCCCTCAAAGTAAAAATACTTTGAGTTACAATGCCACACTTATCTCTCCAAAAACAAATTACAAAAAAATATATCCTTATTACTCCAAAAATTACAAAATCCTTATTACTCCAAAAAAAACATTACATAAAAAAATATATACCTTGTATCCCCAAATTCATATTTCTACAAATTTACAAATTTGATTTAGCTTTCATAAGTGACTACAAAATATAAAGTATAAGATCTTTAAACAATACTTCAATGCATATCTTCAAACAATACTTCAGAGCCTTCTTTCATTCATTTCCTTGGCATGTTGATAACTCCAAGATTTAGTATTCTCTCCTCAAAATTCAGTTTCCGACGTTCAACATCTCCTGATGCTCCCTCCAACAAGTCTTGTGAATATGTCTCCTGTAACAAGCCTTTCGAAAGTGATGAAACTACACATTTAATAGCAATTTGAATATTCAACAATTTTTTTTTTGTTGAATTAGTCAACCGAAGGGCAATTTTCACAACAGGAATATCCTAATAGCATGCGGAATCTAACAACAACACAGATCTGGGTCAAAATCCCAAGCCTCAACCTAGCCGTGGCAGAAACCCTCAAGAATTATTTTGTTTCAGTCACAAGAATATACGATCCGGGGTTCAATAGTGCATTCTTTGTAATGATCATGTTGCAAAAAAAAGATGAAGATTACAAAAGCGGAAGCAAGAGGAAGCGTTTTGCAGACCACCACAAATTAAGATCGGTCTTCACCCCTGAATGGAGAGAAGCTGTCACTCGCTTTGCACAAAATCTTCCAATGGAGCTTCTCATTTGAGAATTTAATCGCTATTACAATGTTCAGATTACAAAAGGCACATCTGACAAAGATTCTGAAGCCCTTATTGAAAAAAGTAAACGGAACGCTGATCAACTCGTTCATTTTCCAGATCTCATGATCGATTTCGACGCTCATTGCAAATAAAAACCATCGATTTGTCTTTACATATCCACAAATTCTTCCTCAATGAGGTCATAGACGTATCACCATTAGCAAAATTGAGATATTATTGGCTCCTGTTTCAAACCTGGCGCCTCACGCTTCCCACTATCAATACCACAACCGGTTCCTTTAGCACGGAACAGGATGGCGATATTGTAGCATTTGCAGGGCGCAACTAACACTGATAATCATGGAACATACAGTAAAAAAAATCTAATAATAATACACAAATTGCTTTGCATATTCAAATTCTAAAATCAATAAGATTTTTTTTTTTTGTTGAACACAAAAATGGACAATTTCATACTAGTGATTTTCTGATCAATTCAATGGAGTTGAGTTTTCCACGATTTGATAGAGCTGGAATCTCCTCCTCAAATCAACTGCAGCATTACTGAAGGCTCTGATACCATATAATGGCAGAAGTGTCCTCAGACACATAATTTTATTAATCAGAAAAAAAAAACAATTACATAATTGATTTTGCAAGAGTTTACACCCGAACAACACAAACACTCTTGCAATGAGCTATTTATAAGCTCCATGTCCTAAATACCTCTAATTATGGATCACTTATTAAATAATAAGTGTCCATTTACAATAAATTCTATTCAAACCAACTAGCTAACAAATCTCCTAAAATAGAGCCTAAGATACAACACATTTGGAGAGTCATATCTAGTTACAACAATATGCTAGTTCTAAAAGTTTCCATTAAATAATTAAACATTCTAGAATAATAATTATTAATTTAATATCTTAAATTAATAATTATTTTATTCTAATTTTATAACCTATGATAAAATTGTAATTTTGGATCATCTAACATGCCATCATCAATATCAAGATCACCTACAATTCTACCCAAAGGTATGCCAACTAAACCTACATCTGGTGAATGATTATCCTCATCATCATCAATCCGAGAATCCTCCTGAGCTTCAACATCTAATCTTGCTGTAGGGCCCTCTAAATACACAGGTAGCTTCCTTGAGTGAAGTCAAAGACTACTATGCATATAAACCAATTTCTCTGGTCTCTTAGAGGTAAGCCTATTCCTATTAACAGAGTGAATGAAGTTATAAGTAGATCAATTCTTTTCATCTTAATGAACTAGAAACCTAAGATAGCAAACGTGAGGCAAGATTGTGAATATCTTGGGCTTTGCCCCTGTACATTCTCCACCATCCAATGGGATTCATTTGTGCATAAATGTTGACATCCACCCTCACATCTTCAGAGAATTTAGAAGGATTTGAGGTAGAAAAATCAATAAATTGTTCTCGCATTACAGTTGCTTCATTAGGTGTATAGATTTTTCATACGACATCAAGAAATCATTGTTCCAATTCTTCATCATCAATGGGTAGAACATTGTTTTGTCCCTCCATATGCCACTTTGGATTAAGGGCATAAACAACCATGTGAAGAGAGGTATTGAGTTTGATTGATTTCTTCTCTATTATCTTATGAATTTCATTGAAGAACTCCAAAGAGGGGTTTCTATCCCAAATGATGTACCTTATCTTGCTTACCATGCTATCAATACATTCATAAACTTCTCCAAGGGTGGGGGAATGAAAATATGCATACCAAATCAGCTCCACAATTGGAGTTGTGTAAGAAACAACATATTTACAATCAGACCACCAATCATCATTGAGAAGTTGCTCTCTTATCTTCTTTTCCTGCACTAATTTAGATTCACACCATGCATTCCACTCTTGGGAAACAACAGTGGCTTGTACAGATGCATGCACCTCAACCATACATTGAATAAGAATGAAGTATGTAGCATATCTTGTTTCTGTAGGTTTCAAGAACCTCTTCCTTGAATACATCCTATAGATTTCTGAAGAGGCATGGTGGTTGTAAATGTACATTTATGTATCTCTTGCATCTAAGATGAGTTTTTCAATTGAAGATATTTTTCCAATGTTTTTGAGGACATTATTCAAGCCATGTAAACAATGATGATTCCAAAATATATGCTTATATTGACTTTGAACCATCAAATCCACTGCTTTGCAAATAGGGGTTGCATCTGTGATTACATGTACTAAATTTGAAGGACAAGCTCATCAATTTCTTCTTTCAATAGTTCAAACATGAAGGTAGCATCCTTTAGTTTCCCACTATAGTCAACTAGTCTTAAAAAATAGGGCCCAACTGGAGATGGAATAATAATATTCAACAATGGCCTTGGTTGAATGTCTGTCTAACCATCCATAACTATTGAACATCCTAAATAAATCTAAGATCGTTTAAGGGGGCCCATAAGCCCCTGCATTCTTGTCACCCCCTTATGTAACAATGATGTCCTCGTTTTATTGTAATTTGGAGGTGTATATCCTGGCCCAACAGCTATGATTTTTCGAACCATTTCTTTGTAATGTGGAGAATGGGTAGAATTAAATGAAATTCCATTTTCCATTAAAAAAAAAAAAAAAATCAGCAATAGAATCATTAGCATCATCCCTATGTACTACATTGTATATTTTAGAAATTTGTTCCTGAGAAAAACTACTGGGCTCTTACTCCTCCAAGAGCTAAACCATCCCATAGACTCATATTGGTTTGATGCATTTTGAATACTAAATCTTCCATATCACGGGAAGAAGATCTAGGTACTTTAAAATTACAATCATTTTCCAAGTTCATTACACAATCATTGTCCAAGTTCATTACATTGGATCCTAGGGAAGCCATATGAAGCTTTGTCAACTCCATCATTTTCTCAATAGTACATGTATAGCCCTTTACACCATCATTAGATAGAGATAGAAAATGATGCCACACCCTAGTGTAGCTTCCTTTAAACACATGGTTACATAATGTGCACATCCGTTCTTCAAAACCACCACTATTCTTTTCCTTCTTTTTAGTAATTTTATTCACAAGCTTTAACAAGGGTTTCTTCAAAACCACGGCTATTCTTTTTCTTGTTTTTAGTAATTTTATTCACAAGCTTTAACAAGGGTTTCTTGGGGTTTGTGCTTTGTTGGACTTGACCACTTGGAATTGGAGAAAGAGAAGAATTTTCATATGCACATGGTATTGAACTACCACTTTCGATGATTTGCCTGCTTCATACAAGACAAAAAAAACAAATTATAAACAAAATGTACAATGAAAAATAAACTTGAATACATTCTTAACATATATCAGCCAAATTATATTTTATAAGTAAAATTACAAACTAAATAAAAATTAAAAAACATATAAAAATTATATTTTATATATAAAATAAATTACAAACTAAATAAAAGTTAAAAAGCATATAAAAATATTGAGGTTCGTTAGATTAAACCATAGTTACTCTAAAGAATATATAGGCTTATAAAATTACTAAAGTCCAAAATTAAACATAACTCAAACGATTTGAAATATTTCAAAGTGATTAGATATTAATGTTGGAATATCTAATTGTATTATAGTGAAAAAAAATATTAGCGTCATCTAATTTTTAACAAAAAAAATTATAATTATTTAGAATTTGCATTTTTTATAATAAAAAGACAAATTATAAAAAATATTTAAACAGACACAATTTTTCCCATCTTTTGACTAGAAAGACAAATGTTTAATTACATTATTGAATTTTTTTATCAATGAAAAAAGATAAATTTTATTAGTTTTTATATCTTTCTTTACATTATATGAGTTTGAAGATTATAAATTCTAATAGTAATTATTTATATTAACAAATATTATAGAGACACCAAGACCAATATGATTGGCCCTTTGAATATTTCAGAAAAACAGATTGTGACGTGAGCCCTTCCCCACAATCCATCCATACCTAGAAGCAAGTTGTGATTCGCCTTTACTCAAAATTTTATACATACTATATTAATCTATCAAAAATAAATAGATATTGATAGTAAGCACTTTCCCCAACTCTGAGCCGCGTAAACTCTGTTCCTATAACACAACAGCTAGATAGTGAGAGTGCGCAAGAAATAGAGAACTGACACAATAATAAGCATGATTGTGGTAATGAAGTTCCCCCTGGAAACGGTATAGGTTTTATTGACAGCAACTCCTCGCGAAAGAAGGGAAACCTGACAACTAGCACGTTGACATATAATATTGACATGCATATATGAGCTTCTATCCTACGTGAATCAACGTGTCCTTATTACATTAAAACTCATGCATAAATGAATGTGTCTCTATAAAGGAACGACCAACATGTGAACTCCATCTCATTTATCAGATTGAATTATAGTTTCATCCGTAGGGGCATAAGAAGAGCAGAGCAGAGCAGATGGATGGATTCCATGATGTGAATAGGGCAGGAAGGGTATAACACAGGATGGATGTGCTTTGGAAGCGTAGTTGCAGAACAACAATTAAATAATACTACAATAGTCAAAACATAACTGAGAACAACAATGGGCAGAGGTTATACCAGAAAAACTATGCTCTCTAACAACAATAACAAACTACAATGAACAACAAGCAACAGTGAATGAGACTGAACAACAAACTACAATGATGGAGTGAAAAGGAGGCGAGGAAGAGCACTTTGTTGGAGTTAATTCTTACATTCCATATTTGAGAAATTAGTTTGTGATGGTTGAGAAATTCTCTCAACCACTCTCTCTAAATTAGGAATAAGTTGGATCTCAAAAACTCTATTTAATAGAGTGATCTGAATGTAATCCGTGTGTGAGTGTGATTACACATGCACCATTTGTGCCTGATATATGATTATGTTTCTGTAATTGTGTATGCTTTAGCCATTTTTATCATGGTATTAGAGCACAAGATCAGAGGCCTGTGTATTGTGAGTCTAAATCCTTGAAATATTGTGAATTTCTGTTTTTATCAGGCGGAAATTCGTATCATGACACCTATTGCCATGGCTGTATATTCAAGAGCGTACGTCCCTCCATTCAGGATCTCGTATTGAACGCTGATCCGATCAATTTGCGCGCATGGGTTTACAAAGCGTTCTCTGCATTTGAATACGACATTGAATGGGATGAGATACGGTTCTCTGTAGCTTCCAGTTATTTTCAAAGTCACGGTAAGTGGCTGTCATTGTCTATCATGCAAAGAATTTGGACATGTAATGCAGAGTAGGGTGGGCTATGGCGTCGTATCGCCCTCGTGATTTTTCCTATCTAGTGCGGTCAAAATTTGGATATTAAATTAAAAGTGCGACCAGGGAAGGGGGCTTTAATATTGTTAACTGTCTTTGGTATTAAACCGCAATTACAGATTCATCCAAGCATCAAATTAATCTTATACGCTGCAGCTTGAGGATTATATGAACAAAGATTTTTTGAAGCAGCCAACTGTCCGGCATGGCGACGATGGTTGTTTTGACAGCCGATCCAAATGCCCAGTAAGAAATTGAGGTGAGGAACGCACGGAGTTTCCTGAGCCTGTAAGATATTTTCCCAAGCTTTTTCTCAGCAGGATTTTGTCTCGCTATTTTAGAAAAGGTATTTTTTCCTCTTTTATCATGGAGTTTATGGTGTTAGACAAATTCAGTGGTTTGAATTTTCCCTCATGGAAAGTAAAAATACAACTGCAATTAATGAATAAAAACTTGTGGGGAATAGTGAATGGTTCAGAAGTAGCACCTACAGA
The DNA here is from genome assembly GCA_000404065.3 of Pinus taeda. NCBI lineage: Eukaryota > Viridiplantae > Streptophyta > Pinopsida > Pinales > Pinaceae > Pinus > Pinus taeda. The sequence goes on along the minus strand of APFE030379136.1, from coordinate 79,522 downwards.
TGCCAAAGAGTTATTTGAATGGAAAAATAGAGATGACAAAGCTAAGTCTATTATTGGACTTGCTCTTTCTGATTCGCAATTACATCATGTAGATCTTATTAAAACATCAAAAGGAATATGGGAACATTTGGCTCAATTGTTTGGTGTAAAATCTACTAATGCAAAATTTTCCCTAAAGCTGCAATTATTTAGTCTGAAAATGAATGAGGAAACATCTATGTCCAGTCATATAAATAATTTAATGTCTCTTTTAAGACAATTAGGTGAAGCTGGGACAAAGGTAGAGGATGAAGATGCTAAAGCTGTATTATTAAATAGTCTTCCTTCAAGTTATAGTAATGTTGTTTTCACTTTGAGTCAAATAATTACAGAAACATTGCAAGAGACAATTGCAGCACTTCTGGGGAGGAAAAGCGACTGAAACCGAGGATGCCGAAGAGAACTCTCATGTAGAGAATGCCTTGTGGACAAAGTCAAGGATGAGAAAGAAAAATGCAAACAAAGGTGGCATTGAATGCCACTATTGCAAGAAAATTGGGCATACAGCGTGGAATTGCAGAAGTCGTGCTAGTGATGTGTTAAAAAGGGAAAGAATCAACAAATATAACCACAGTTGAATACCAATTGAATTCAGATGATGAATTTAATGAAGAGAGTGA
>APFE030379136.1:48400-68563 GCA_000404065.3 Pinus taeda | reverse complement strand
ATTAGGATTTCGACTCCATTGATTTAGGGCCTTAACTCTTGGTTTGAAGTTTGAGTTTGAATTTTTAATTCTTATTTTAATCTAATTATTTAGGTATATATCCAACCATAAATTAATATTTGATTTTATTTAATGTAATTTGATCTTAGTAGTTGATGTTACATATTAAAATATTTTAGAAAATGGTCTTTCGGATTAATCACATTTTAAGGATTGGGTCGATGTTTCAAACCAACTAATGTGGTTCATCCTCAAGACAAGGTGAGAAGTCAGATGATCTGAGAGAATAAATAGCATGGATGCATCAATGTTTAGTGTTAGTCGTTCAGAATTAGTGGTTGGTAAAGTAAAATTATTGAGGCGAGATTAACTAGTATTTAGTCAGAAACTAACCATTATGTAGTAATTAATTATTTATTATCAAAATTGTCAAGATAAATTAATTTTAAATAATAATATAATCTAAGAAAACTATTATAATAAGCTAGGGTAGACCTAGACAATGTGAAAAAGGAAGAAAACTAGTCGTTACCATGATAAAAGATAACATATTAATAGTATTAGTGAATTAATAAATGTCAATGGTCAGGTTTGACCTTATGGGAGAAAACTAGCCGTTATTAATGAAAAAAATAATTTATAAATAATAATGGTAATTTTATTATTTATTTTTTTGTTTTTGTTTTTAAGGTAATAATATTCAAAAATCAATGAATTAATCAATTCAAATAATACTAATATCCAGGAATAAATTATAATATTATTGGGTAAAGGACTTAATATTGTAAAAATAATTGAATTATATAATAAAATGAGGTTAAAAAATAATTGAATTATATAATAAAATTAGGTTGAAAAAAAAACAGTTAAAGGTTGGGGGTAAACTTGACGAGGGAATGATGGAAAAAGCTCTATATAATGTCGAAAAAATTCAATAATAATCATGCACGTATTTATTTATTTATTCACCAAAACTACATAAAGGACAATTTTAAGAGAGTAGTAAAATAAAGAAGACCCTAGGCTCGAGGATAGTCCACTTCATTGAAAGGAGGAGATCCACTAAAGGAAAAACCATTAGCAGGAGGAGAGCAAGTAGAACCAAGAAGGAAACCAACAAAAGCCAAAAAAGATAAGGGGGAAGAGGGGGTGGAGGAGTTAAGAAGCGAGAGCTGGAATCCAACTTTTACTAAATTTTCATCAATCATCTTGATTAAGGTTTTTGGCATGCCTCTCAATCTCAATCACTTCCTTAAGTTTCCTGTGGTGGAAATGACTAATTTTAGCAATGACCTTAGATTTTTCAATGCAGACATGGTGTTTATATTTCTCAGCATGTTCTGCAAGGGCTGAAGTGTGGGAGCGATTATGTCTGATGTCAGCAGCATGTTCACTCATCCTCTGCTTGATAGACCTTCTTGTTTCTCCAATGTATGGGATACCACAAGACAAAAGCAAGAAGACTAACAATACAAGAGACTTCATTTATAATAAAAAATCATTTTTTTTAGGTTCATTAATAATAATAATAATAATAAATTCTATAATAATAATAATAATTATATTATGCTAAGGATATTAATAATAATATTAAGGAATTAATTTCTCGAAAAGGCGGAGCGATGGAGACGAGGGTTTCAGTGGTTTACGACTCTCTGCTGCCCACATCACTGATTGTATTCTCTGCCGCAGATGACCTGTCAATCTCAGGGTGCGAAACATGGCTTCCCGTTAATTTCATGGAACCCAAATCCTGGAATAACCTTAAAGTTTTACTGCAGGCAGAGGGGTTCATAGATATCAATTGTTTCCTAGTCTCCATGCCAGCGAAACTCAGTCTCAAAGAAGGAAGATGCCTCTGCGAGGACCATTTGCATCAGCCTTAGCGCAGAAGGAATTGAAGGCTTCAAACTCGACTCTGGTGCTCGAGACACTGAACGTGTAAAGGAAGGGGAGCATTCTTTGAAGAAATATTTCAGTGGCATCCAAGAAGAGGGACTCAAGGTCACAGATCTGCACAACGGGGTCACAGATCTGCATTCATCGAATCCCCAAAATCCATCCTCAAGATACCGACCCTGCGGCAAGGTCAATAGCGTTCTGTCCACATGCTTCCTTTTCATCCAATCTAGTCCAAGTTGTGTTTGCAGGGTCAAGGTTCAGTTCTGAATCGGGCGTCCTGACCATGGATGGCTGTCAGAGGCTCAGATCTGCAGTCAAACCATCAGATCAGAAGCCCAGAAGATCTTAGGGCCTCAAAAAAACCCAGATCTATGGGCAAGCAATTATCAGACGCAAGTTTAGACAAGCTTAACTATGAAGCAGCTTTCTCTCCTGAACCAGCCAGATCTGCCTAAAGAATCACATGCATTTTAGATCCAAGTCAATCTTTCAGGTAAAACGACAATGTTATGGGTTCGCGCAACAGATCTTGTGCAGGATCTTTTGCTAAAACTTGAATGACGGCTGGGGATTCCCTCCTCTTTCCTTAGACTGCTATATAAGGGTAAGCAACTTATGCATCCCCTTCCTCTCTCCTTTTACAACATTCAAAAGGACGCCTGTATTGGGGTTTCTTTCCGTTTAAGAGGTGGTTCCTTTGGGAAAACCTCCTCTGCCCCATCTTTCTCTTACAAAGATGCAGCACGCAAAAACGCTGCCCAACATCAGGTTTCTTCTAAGGCAGCCCAGCTAAATGGCGCTCCAAAGCCGTTTTTGGTAGACAAATCAGAGGAAATTCCCTCCATTAGCCTCTCTAATCCTGGGGTTGAGAACCGCTACCAGATTTTTGCAGAATCAGCACTCATATGCAGATTTAATGGGCTATGGCCTCGCACAACAGATCTTTATCAATGGGTCCATTCCTTTTGGACTAAAAAATGCAAAATCTTCTTATGTTCAAAAGGTTTCTTCCTGGCGGTTTTTGACTCAAACGAAGAATACCAGAAAGCCTTAACGGGAGGCCCTTGGTTCTGGGATTCGGCTGGGCTTTTTATTACCCCTTGGTTTCCTAACTTCAACCCCTCTACAGCAGTCATCTCCAAACTTCCCATTTGGGTCAGACTCCCGAATCTTCCGGCTAATTTTTGGGATTTCTCTGTCTTCTTAGCCATTGGAAACACTTTAGGATGATACCTGGCTACAGATACCTCAAGAAGGGAAAATGGTCTCTTCACTTACGGCAGACTGTGTGCAGAAATAGATATCAGCAAAGGACTGTCAGATCAGATTAACCTCAAGTTTGGAGATTTCCATTGGACTCAGCCACTGGATTACGAGAATATAGCCTTCCGCTGTCGCAATTGTCATCAAACAGGGCACCTTCAGAGTACATGTTCCCAGTTCAAAGATAAAAAGAAGAATCTGAACCGTAAGCCCAAATCCGAGAGATGGAATCCTTTTGAGCCTCCTCGTCCGTTGGACGACTTAGGCTTCTCGAGTTCAGAGGAGGAGGAATCTGAGGCAGATGTGCAGGTCGATGAGGAAATTGAAGCTGATGTGCAGAATGAGGAAATTCTGATGGACGCTCCCTCGGCTGTTTCGGAGGTTCCCTCTAACCCTCAGATTTCCCAAAAACGTTCTCATTTCTCTTCGTCCTCAGACTCTGATAAGGATACTCAACCGTCAGATCAGAATAATCTACAACTTGTCATGACTCAGCCAAGCTCCACTGGGTGGATAAAAGTGAGCAAGAAAAAAGGCAAAAAATGTCGTTTTGTAGGAAATAACCCTTCGGGGTAGCTTTTCTGCTCAGTTCTTTCATTTGTATTCCTATGCTTTCTATGGCCATTCCCTTGTCTGTCTCATTGGAGCGAGGTTGATTTCCTATCACCTCTGGCTGCCCTGCTTCTCTGTTCTGCCTGTTTCTAAGCTTGATTGTACTATATTTTTTTCCTCTCTTAATAGATTTAATCTTTATTAAAAATAAAATAAAATAATATTAACAATGATGATGATGATGATGATGATTATGATGATGATGATGATGATGATGATGATGATGATGATGATGATGATGATGATGATGATGGTTTTAGGAATGTTTTTAATCTCTCAAGCAAGAAATTTGATACCTCTATCTTTAGTCTCCTTAAGAAAGGTCTCAATTTTTCCCTTGCTCTGAATAAGATTCCTATTGATGACATCATCTATAGCATCAAATATGGTATAAGGACCTCCTAGATAATGTCAAGGAGACTATCAGACAAGATTGTGCCATTGTTCTTAGGAAGGCCAAACCTCCTAAGAAAAACCTTAGTAAGGCCGAGTTTCTTGCCCTTAGATCCCTAAGAGATGACGCCAACATCGTTGTCCTTAGGGAAGAAAAAGGTGGAGTTGTTGTCATCCTTGACAAATCCGATTATGTCCACAAGATGGTGGATAATCTATCTAATAGTGGGAGTTACATCAAGCTCAAGAAGAATCCCCTTAGATCCATTTCTAAAGAGGTTTCTTTTGTGATTAAAGAAGATCCTTCTCTTAATCCCATGTCCTAGAAACTCATTGAGAGAAACCCCCTTACCCCTAGAATCTATGGCCTTTTGGAGGTTCATAAACTTGGTGCCCCTTTGAGACCTATCATTAATACCGTAAGCGTACCAACCTATCATCTGGCTAAATTCCTAGCCCAAAAGCTCAAGCCCCTTATTGGTGGCACTAATTATACTGTGAAATATTCTGCCTCCTTCATTCAAGAGTGGAAATATGTTAAGTTAGATCCTGGATATTTATTTGTGATCTTTGATATCATCTCCTTATACAAAAAAATCCCCATCCAAGAAGCAACTGATATCATTAATCGTATCACTGATAAAGACATGACCAAGTTGGTTGGCCTCTACCTCACCTCTACTTTATTTAGTTTCCAAGGTGAGTTCTATGAACAAACTTGTGGTGTTGTGATGGGCTCCCCTCTCTCCCCCATTGTCACAAACTTGTTTATGGAAGATTTTGAGAGTAAGTCCCTTGCTTCCACAAATTATGTCCTAAAAAATGGAAGAGGTTCGTCGATGACACTTGTGCCATTTGGCCTCATGCTCAAGAGAAACTAGATCTGTTTCTCAAGCACATAAATTCTCAATCAGACTCCATCAAATTCACCATGGAAGTTGAGGAGAATGGTCGCCTTCCCTTTCATGACATCCTCCTTTCTACGAGGGAGGATGCTTCCGTTTGTCACCAGGTTTTCCGAAGGAAGACTCAGACGAAACAATACCTCCATGCCAATTCTCATTATTTCCCTGCTCAAAAATTCGGGGTTCTGAGCACTCTTGCTACCCAGGCTCTTGAAATCTCTGATGATGACCACCTTGATTAGCAAAAATCTCAACTTCTTAAGGTTTTTGAAAACAATGGGTATAGCAGATCCCATAGCCTCAAGGCTTTTCACAGAGCTAGCAAAGAGCCCAAGGTTAAGCCTCCCCTTGCTGATCCTATCTCGTCGGTTTATCTCCCGTATATCCAAGGAAGCATGGATAGCATTGCCCATATTCTTAAGAAAACTAATGTCTCTTCTTCCTTCAAGCCTCTCCACACCATTAAGAATTCTCTTAGATCGGTTAAGGAACCTATTGACCCAAAGGACTCAAAAGGTGTCTACCTCATTCCCTGCTCCTCTCGTATCCCATACATTGGAGAAACAGGAAGATCTATCAAGTAGAGGACCAATGAACATGCTACTGACATCAGACATAATTGCTCTCACACTTCAGCCCTTGCAGAACATGCTGAGAAATCTAAACACCATGTCTACATTGAAGAATCTAAGGTCATTGCTAAAATTAGTCATTTCCACCACAGGAAACTTAGGGAAGCGATTGAGATTCAAGGCATGCCAAAAACCTTAATAGAGATGATGGCTGGAAATTAAGTAAAAGTTGGATTCCAGCTCTCACTTATTAACTCCTCTACCCCCTCCTCCCCCTTATCTTTTTTGCTTTCTATTGGTTTCCTTCTTGATTTTACTTGCTCTCCTCCTGCTGATGGTTTTTCCTTTAGTGAATCTCCTCCTTTCAATGACATGGACTATCCTCGAGCCTAGGGTCTCCTTTATTTTAGTACTCCCTTAAAATTGTCCTTTTTGTAGTTTTGGTGAATAAATAAATAAATAGATAAATATATACATACGTGCATGATTATTATTGAATTTTTTTGACATTATATAGAGCTTTTACCATCATTTGTTGATCAGGTTTACTGCCACTCTTTAACTTATATATATATATTATATTATATAATATATATATTTATATATAGGTATATTCTATATATATATATATATTTTATTACTAACTTTTTTTTTGATAAATTTATTTTTTTTTACAATATTATTTCCCTACCCAATATATGATAATTATTTGTGGACATTTATTTATTTGATTGATTTCATTGATTATTTTATATTATTACCCAATAATAATAATAATAATAATAATTAACCACTATTATTTTATAAATTAATTTTTCATTATAAGTACTAGTTTTCCTCCCCATAGGTGAAACCTGACCATTGACATTTATTAATTTACTAATACTATTAATATTATTATTTACTTTATCATGGTAACAACGAGTTTTCTTCCTCTTTCACATTGTCTAGGTCTACCCTAGCTTATTATAATATTTTTCTTAGATTATATTATTATTTAAAATTAATTTATCTTGATGTAATATACCCACAAATTAACTTACAAGATAATTTTTTTTTTTTACTTAAGTCATACCTAATCTACCCCATCCATGCATATCTACACAAATGTGTTAACCTTATTAATTTCTAATAAACATGCATGAAATTAGAAATATCAAAGGGTAATGCTTTTCTTTGTTATTTTTTATGCGTAATCAGAAATATCTCTTTGGTGGACAGAGTATTAGCTGTCAGATTTAATGCTGGCACTGCTGGCTCTTTACACTTGGCTTTGGTATTTACTATCCACTGGCTCTATCATGTGATGGGTAGAGTCTGAGTACCCTCTGCCTTCGCACCCTCGGGCTTCTCCCCTCATCAACAGTGTGGGTGTATGGATGCCCATCCGAGGGCGGAGCTGGACCGATATGCTTCACCCATGTTTTACCTCTAGTGTGGAGATTACCCTAAACACTTGCATCAGGCCTTGCTTCAGCTCCGTCTTCCTTCCTGGCGCCAAATTCACTCATAACTCCTCGTCGAATGAATGGAGATGATTCTTGTACATTGTCGAGCTCCAGACCGAATTGGACCTAGTTATAACAGTATTTGTCTTTTGGTAAGGATTTTATCATGCCATCTTTTAAGTTTTTCGTTCCCTTTCCTCCTTACAAGTTTTGTTTGGTTTTTGTCTAAAACTCTAATATGTTTCACACTTGTCTTTGTTCTGTGGACAAGGGTTATGGATCCGACCTCAAGTGAATCACGCAAGGGTTCGGGTGGATGCTACCCCAATTTCCAGGTTCTATATCCTCAACGCTTGGTTAACAGGTAAGTTCCTACATTACTTCTCCTGGAGGTGGACAATTCTCTGGTTCTTTTGACAGTTTACTGGTTCTGTTGAAGGAAAGGAAGGGTTCTTCCTTCTATTTAGAAATGGCCCTCCGACCCAATTCCTTACGGCTCCTATTTCCTTTTTTTGTAACAGAGTTATGGCGGGGTCTATATGCTGGACAGGATTGCCCTGCTTTTTTCAGGGTTTGGGAAATCTTTTCTCAAAATTTATTTCTCCGAACTGTAGACCATAAAATTTGACAAGCCCTTGGGCTTACTCTTAAATTTGCTATGTAATATTTTTATTTAAGAAAGGACTATTCAGGTTGTGTCCATGGTTAAATCCCATGCGCTTACTACGGTTTCGTTGTTGTCCGTGCACATTTTCATTTAATTGTTCTCTAGTTTTGTTTGTTAAGGTCCTCGTGACTTGAGTAATGTTAAGTTATAAAGAAGCACACCCTCTCTGCTGTGCGTTGCGATTCTTCTTGTTATACTGTAATGTTTTAACCGTCGTTAGGGTTCCATGAGTTATTGAATTATTACTATGGTTGTAACAGTGCAATTTTATGTGTACAATTTTGAATTTCTATGGATTGTTATTGGGTTTGTGCTGCATGTTGTATGATATTCTGTGTACGCAATCTCCACATGGTGAAAATGGTTTATGCCTAGCAGGTTGTTGTGTGTTGGTGTTTGCTTTAGGGTCTAGCTTTATGTTACTGCTAGTCTCTTGTTCATATTATTTTACAAGTTCTCTTAAACTTAAATATGCTCCTTAGAGCTCTGGATTATGTTATTATCTAATTTCTCAGGATTACTCGCTTCCGTGTGGTTACGTGATTTCAAGATTTGTTCTTCTGTCATTAATATATACAATTACATGTTTTGTAATGCTGTCATTTAAATTCATAACTGCATGCAAATAGGGAAAGAAGGATTCTTGTTTTGAATTTGCATACCCTTGCGGATGCGGTTTTGCTCCTGAGCGTTTTCTTTAGAATCTATATAAATATTGCTCCACTGGTAGTGCTTCAGGGTTCTGATTCTATCTTCTAAATTTTCCTGCATTTCTTTGTGTTTAGGCATATGTAAAGAAAGATCCCTTGAACAGTATTTCTGTTAATTATTGAATGGATTTGGGTTTACTACAATGTCAGTTTTTTTGAAATTCTGAATCTGCGATAAATCTTTGAGTTTTCTGTTTTTTTTTTTTTTTAATCTTTGGATAAGTTTTCATATAGACCTCTCTTTCATTTATCTCCAATTAAAAAAAACAAGAAAACTAAACTCCTCAGAGACTACTAAGCTCTTACATTAGTAAAGATTTTCTCAGGAGGACACCCATCTCTCCTCTCATGTTTCCTCCACTAGTCATTGTAAGGAAAACCTTCCACACCCTTCTTTTAATAGTAAAAATGAAACATTACAAAGTTCACACAATAGTTCCACCCTAAGGGTTTCTTTACGTACTTGGTGTTTTTGGCTGGGAAAGATCTTCTTGAAGGTCACTCAAATCTGGGTCTGCTACCTCTCAACTACTCGGCCATGAGATTCATCTTTCAGGACCAGAATCTCCCCCCTTGCTTACTTGCTAGACCACAGTCCTCCGCAAGTTGCTCGCACAGTGTGTAGGGCTATCTGATCATCACCAGACTTAGCCTTCTTTTTTTTGTTTTTTTCCTCCTCTGCCTGTCCCTACAACACAGATTTTCCTCTCCTCCCTTCCTTTTCTATGGAAACTCTTCTAGTTAGGGAAGGTAGTTAGGGTTGCTCTCACAACAACTGTCTTTTTTACCTCAAGAGGACAGCTTCCTCCTTGAGAAATTACCATCCTTTAAAGAAACACTTGTTACATCTCATAATGAAACAAATTATATTTAAATTTTAAACAGATAATAATATCAGTTTTAGTTTATATTTACCACAGTAAATCAAATATTTACATTTTTTCCTGGGGCATTACATCTTCCCCCCCTGAGATTGGACATCGTCCCGATGTCTTTCAGCCATGAACAACCCTGGATAAGCTCTTTTCATAAGTTCTTCATCTTCCCAAGTGGCCTCATCAGGCTCAAAGTGCTGCCACTACACTTTAACTTGGGTAATAACCCATTTCCGCAGCATTACTTCTCTTCGGTCGAGGATGTTCAGCAGTTCGACCAAGATTTCTCCTTCTAGCTCGACCTGAAACATGTAACATCTTAAATTAGTTTTTTCTTTAACAGAACTCGTTTAGATTGATCTATCGGAGCTATTCCTTACTTGTATATCCTACCAACTGATTACATGGTTAGGATCATAAACATATTTTTTTAACATGAAAACATGAAAAACGTTGTGGACCCATATATGACTTGGCAGGTGAGCTGGTATGCTACTGGCCTGATCTTGGCCAAGAACTGAAAAGGTCCATAGAATCGAGGTGCCAACTTAGTGCATCCGCTCCATTGTAACGTGCTCTTTTTTGTTCGAACTCTCACATACACATGATCACCAACTTGATACTCCTTAAACCTCCTTTTCTGGTCAACAAAGTTCTTTTTCCTAACCTGGGCTGCCTTCAGATTATAACATACCTTTTTAACCATTTCCTCCATTTCCCTAAGCGTTTCAGGACCTAACATCAATCTGTCTTCCGGTCCACCCCAGCTTGAAGGGGTGCGATACTTCTACCCTTACAATACTTCAAATGGGCTCATTTGCAATGATGCATGATAGCCATTATTGTATGCGAACTCAACCAAGTGCAGGTAGTCCTCCCACTTGGTTGGTTGTTGCATCACATATGCTCTTAACATGTCTTCCACCACCTAGTTCACCTGTTCCATTTGCCTGTCAATTTGTGGGTGATAAGCCGTACTAAAATTCAACTGAGTCCTCAATTATTCGAACAATGTCTTCCAAAAGACCGATGTAAATTTTACATCATGATATGAGATTATTGTCTTTGGTAACCCATGCAACTTAAATATATTTTGCATGAAAACATGGGCAATTTGCAGAGCTTTGTAAGTAGATTGCACTAGTATAAAATATGCTGACTTACTTAGCTTGTCCACCACCACCATGATGGAGTCATTATTCTTCCTTGACTTAGGCAAACCTATTATAAAATCCATAGAGAAGGTTTCCCACTTCCATTCCGGAATAGGTAATGGTTGTAATAACCCCGCAGGGTGTTGGTGTTCTAGTTTAATTTGTTGATATTCCAGACAACGTACCAAGTATCCAGCCACATCTTTCTTCATACCCAGCCAATAATATTCTTTTCGGAGTGCAGTGATCATTTTTTGATATCCTGGGTGTCCAGCGTAATGACTCTTATGATATTCATCCAAAATCAAATTTTTAATGCTATTCTGATTAGGCACATACAACCTTTTCTTCTATTACAGCATTCCAGCAGCATCCAAAGCATAATCTAGTTGTTTTTCCTTGCTGGTTGGGTGTTGAACTTGCTATTTTATTTGCTGATAAGTAGTATCTTGTCCTACTGCCCTTTTAATCATTTCTCCCAAGGGGGTTTTCCCCTCACTGCAAGAAATCTTGTATAGACATTGCAATTTTCTACTTAAAGCATCCGCCACCTAGTTCTCTTTCCCTTTCAAATGCTTGATCTCAAAATCAAAACCACTTAAGAAATCTACCCACCATGCTTGCCTTGCATTTAAAGTGGGCTGGCTAAAATAATTGGTCAGGCTGTGGCGATCCGTCAGTGATAGAAATTTTCTTCCCATAAGATAATGTTGCCACATTTTTAAGGCGTGAATGATGGCTACCAAATCTAGATCATAAGCGGAATATTTCTACTCATGCTCTTTTAATTTTCTTGATTCATATGCTATCACCTTCCCTTCCTGCATTAACACACCTCCTACCCCTTCCTTACTTGCGTCTGTGCACACCACATAATATTTGCTAGGATCGGCTATGCTTAGAATGGGTGTAGTGGTGAGCAGATATTTAAGTTGTTTGAAACTTTTTTGACATTTAGGGGTCCACCTAAAGGTCCTTCCCTTTTTCTGTAAGGAAGTGATTGGATAAGATACTCTCGAAAATCCTTCCGCAAACTGTTTGTAATAGCCTGCTAATCCCATGAAATATCAGATGTCTGCCACATCCTTGGGTACTGACCATTCCATTATGGTCCTTATCTTTTCAGGATCCACTGCGATTCCTCCCTTAGTAATTATATGCCCCAAATATTGTATCTATTCTTTAAAGAATTCAAATTTTCTGAAATTAGCATATAGTTGGTGTTCTCAGAGAGTTTGCAATACTAATCTGAGGTGCTCCTGGTGCTCCTCCATAGTCTGAGAATAAATCAGTATATCGTCAATGAAAATCAGCACAAACTTATCCAAATACCGGTGAAATACGTTGTTCATTAGACACATAAAAGTTGCAGGGGCATTGGTCAACCCAAAGGGCAACACCACAAATTCATTATGGCCATATTGTGTTCTAAAAGCTGTCTTAGCTATGTCTTCCTCTTTAATCCTGATTTGGGGATACCCTGATCGTAAGTCAATCTTTGAGAAAATTGTTGCTCCATTTAGTTGATCAAACAGTTCATCAATACAGGTAGAGGATACTTATTCTTGATCGTCAATTTGTTTAGTTGATGATAATCCATACACATGCAAAGAGTCCTGTCTTTCTTCTTAATGAACAACACCGGGGCTCCCCAGGGTGACACATTGGGCGAATGTAGTTTTTGTCCAACAGCTCCTCTAATTGCATTTTTTAACTCTGTCAATTATGGTGTGCTCATTCTGTAGGGTGCTCTGGACACCGGGGCTGCTCCTGGCACCATTTCGATGGTAAAATCTATGTCTCTTTTGGGTGGCAGTCTGGGAATCTCTTCCGGAAACACGTCAGCAAATTCCTGTATCACAGGAATATTCTTCAATGTGGCTGTTTTATCTTTTGAGTTGGCATAACGCACTTGGACAACATAAATATGACATCCTTTCATAATGCATTTTGTTAACTGTGAGGCGGTTATGGGCCGAATCTGCACTGGCCACTTGATTCCCTGCATCTCTTGCTTTATTCCAAACTCATCCTTATAACATACAGTCTTACAATTAATTATGGACCAGTGTTTTTCTAATGAGTCCATAACAATCAATATATCATACGAACCAAGGGGAAGCACATTTAAATCTGCTATCACTGGCTATCTTGCTATCTTTAAAGGTCAGTTTTTGACCTTCGCAAGTACCCGTCTTTTTGCCCCTGTTGCTAACTGTACTAGCCAAGGGTCCTTAAACTTAACAGGTTGCAACTTACAAAACTCCACAACCTTAGGACTAATATAACCTAAAGTAGCTCCAGGATCAATTAAAATAGTTATAACAAAGTCTAAGAGTTTACCTTCAAATTCCACCATGGTCAGCTGGTACTCCACTTGACGATCTTCTAGAGCAACATTAATCTTTGGTAAATTCCATCCTACATCGCCAACTGTAGATGCTTCATACACCTGGGAAACCTATTCCGTTCCTTTTCGTTGAGGGTAGTTTTTTACATAATGGGGTCCACCATAGCCCCAACATTGCACTGGAGGCCTTGCTATCCCTTCGTTGTCTATTTTTCCAGGTTGTTCATTGGTTTTGGACTCAGTGGGGGGCTTTAATCGGAGCAGATGCTTCTGTATGTTTCTGCTGTTTTGCCCCTTGCCGAATCCTTTGTTACCACCACCTCGATTACCTTTAATATTTCCAGCCAGCTTGCTGCTTTTCTTGTCAACCCATTTCTTACCCAAGATTTCTCCCTTCTGCTTGCTTTGCTGGTAGCAAATTCGGGCTTTACGAATGGCCTCATCCATCGTCTTTGGGTTATCAAATTCGATTCTTTCCCTCATGCTCAGAGGTAAAGTACTGACGAACCTCTATACTTTAGTCTTTTCCTCTCAAATATAAGGCACATAATGGAGCAATGAGGTAAAATGAGTGATAAATTCATCCATAGTTTGTTGTCCCAATCGAAGGTCATGGAATTCTCTTGCCTTTTCGTCATAGAAGCATTTGGTCAGGTATCTTTCTTTAAAGTATTTTTGAAATTGTTCCCAAGTGATATTCTATTCACTTACACCTCTTACCATCTTAACTTCTTCCCACCACAGGGTGGCTTTTCCCTGTAATTGGAAAATGGCCAACTGTGCCTTGAGGTTGTGATCGTATTCATATAGCTGGAAGTATTTGTTCATATTAATCGACCATGCCTCAGCTGCTTCCTCCTTTTCTCCTCAAAGTGTGGGGGTTTGATCTTACAGAATTCCGCTTGAAATTCTATTCGTTGCCTTTTTTATGTCTGTTGTTCAGAGGCATTATCAGATCATTCTTCCTGCCTTTCTTCTGACTCTTCAGGTTCTGTGTGATGATTCTATTCCTCTAACATCCTTTGCTGCTCAGCGCCAGGATTCAGTGGTTGCTCATTCTGCTTATCATATATGCTTTTTATAATCCTCTCTTGTTCCATGGTTAACCTTGCGTTATCCTCTCGCAATTGGGCCATTTCATTTTTCAAATCCTGCACTGTCTCCAAAATTGCAAGGTTTGTATTGCAAGCCTCTTCTCTAAGTTGCACCCATAATTTGGGGTTATTCTCTGCATGTCCCCGACCCACCACAAACCTACGTGACGCACTATCTGCTCTTCTCATATTATCAGTCTTCTATTTTTTTTTCCTGTACTTAGCATAAGAAAAGTAATAGAAGAAGAGCCAACGCATTAATTGTTTTTTTTTTAACTGCCCAATAGAGATGAAAATAAATTGTACTCTATCTGTCTATCAGTTCCAATTCCTAGAGACCACAACTTTTGATGCTAGGCTCTGATACCACTTGTAATATACCTACGAATTAACTTACCAAATAATTTTTTTTTACTTAAGTCATACCCTTATCTACCCCATATGTGCATATCTACTCAAATGTGTTAACCTTATTAATTTCTAATACACATGCATCAAATTAGAAATATCAAAGGGTAATGCTTTTCTTTGTTAATTTTTTTTTTTTTTTATGCGTAGTATTAGCTATCGGATTTAATGTTGGCATCACTGGCTCTTTACACCTGGCTTTGGTATTTACTATCTGTTGGCTCTATCACGTGATGGGTAGAGTCTGAGTACCCTCTTCCTTCATGCCCTCAGGATTCTCCCCTCATCTACGGTGTGGGTGTATAGATGCCCATCCAAGGGCAGAGCTGGACCGATATGCTTCACCCATGTTTTACCCATAGCATGGAGATTACCCAAAACACTTGCATTATGCCTTGCTTCAACTCCGTCTTCCTTCCTGGTGCCAAATTCATTCGGAACTCCTTCTCATCGAATGAATGGAGATGATTCTTGTACACTGCCGAGCTCTAGATCGAGTTGGACCTGGTTATAACAATATTTGTCTTTTGGTAAGGATTTTATCATGCCATCTTTTAAGTTTTTCGTTCCCTTTCCTCCTTATAGGTTTTTTTTGGTTTCTATCTGAAACTTTAATATGCTTAACACTTGTCTTTATCTGTGGACGAGGGCTATGGAGCCGACTTCCAGTGAATCACACGAGGGTTTGGGTGGATGCTACCCCAGTTTCCAGGTCCTATCTCCTCAATGCTTGGTTAACAGGTAAGTTCCTGCATTACTTCTCCTGAAGGTGGACGATTCTCTAGTTCTCTTGATAGTTTACTCGTTCTGTTGAAGGAAAGGAAGGGTTCTTCCTTCTATTTAGAAATGACCCTCCAGACCAATTCCTCACAGCTCCTATTTCGTTTATTGTAACCGAGTTATGGTGGGGTCTATACGCTGGACAAGATTTCCTTGCTCTTTTCAGGGTTTGGGAAATTTTTTCTCGGAATTTATTTCTCTGAACTATAGACCATAAAATTTGACTAGCCCTCGGGCTTACTCTTAAATTTGATATGTAATATTTTTATTTAAGAAAGGACTGTTTAGGTTGTGTCCCTGGTTAATATCCCGTGGGCTTACTATGGTTTCGTTGCTGTCTATACACATTTTCATTTAATTGTTCTCCAGTTTTTTTTGTTAAGGTCCTTGTGACCTGAGTAATGTTAAGTTATAAAGAAGCACGCCCTCTCTACTGCGCATTACGATTCTTCTTGTTATACTGTAATGTTTTAACCCTCGTTAGGGTTCCATGATTTATCGAATTATTACTATGGTTGTGACAGTGCAGTTTTATGTGTACAGTTTTGAATTTTCATGGATTGTTATTGGGTTTGTACTGCATGTTGTATGATATTTTGTGTAAGCAGTCTCCGCACGGTGAAAATGGTTTATGCCTAGCAGGTTGTTGTGTGTTGGTGTTTGCTTTAGGGTCTAGCTCTAGGTTACTGCTAGTCTCTTGCTCATATTATTTTACAAGTCCTCTTAAACTTAAATACACTCCTCAGAACTCTGGATTATGTTATTATCTAATTTCTCAGGATTACTCACTTCCATATGGTTACGTGATTGCGCTATTTGTTCTTATGTCATTAATATATACAATTACATGTTTTGCAATGCTCTCATTTAAATTCATAACTGCATGCAAATAGGGAAAGAAGGATTCTCGTTTTGAATTTGCATACCCTTGCAGATGCGGTTTTGCTCCTCAACGTTTTCTTTAGAATCTATATAAATATTGCTCCACTGGTAGTGCTCCGGGGCTATGATTCTATCTTCTAGATTTTCCTGCATTTCTTTGTGTTCAGGGATATGTAAAGAAAGAGCCCCTGAACGGTCTTTTTGTTAATTATTGAATGGATTAGGGTTTATTACAATGTCAGTTTTTTTGAAATTCTGAATCTGTGATAAATCTTTGAGTTTTCTATTTTTTTTTTTTTTAAATCTTTGGATAAGTTTTCCTACATACCTCTCTTACATTTATCTCCAATTAAAAAAACAAGAAAACTAAACTCCTCGCAGACTACTAAGCTCTTACATTAGTAAAGATTTTCTTAGGAGGACACCCATCTCTCCTCTCATGTTTCCTCCACTGATCAGTGTAAGGAAAACCTTCCACACCCTTGTTTTAACAATAAAAATGAAACATTACAAAGGTCACACAACAGTTCCACCCTAAGGGTTTCCTTACGTACTTGGTGTTTCTGGCTAGTAAAGATCTTCTTGAATGTCACCCAAATCTTGGTTTGTTGTCTCTCAACAGCCCAACCATGAGATTTGTCTTTCAGGACCAGAATCTCCCTCCTTGCTTTCTTGCTAGACCACAGTCCTTTGCAAGTTGCTCGCACAGCATGCAGGGCTATCTGATCATCACCAGACTTAGCCTTCTTTTTTTTGTCTTTTCTTTCTCTACCTATCCCTATAGCGTAGATTTTCCTCTCCTCCCCTCCTTTTCTCTGGAAACTCTTCGAGTTAGGGAAGGTAGTTAGGGTTTTTCTCACAGCAACTGTCTTTTTTACCTCAAGAGGACAACTTCCTCCTTGAGAAATTACCATCCTTTAAAGAAACACTTGTTACATCTCATAATGAAACAAATTATATTTAAATTTTAAACAGATAATAATATGAGGTTCAGTTTATATTTACCACAGTAAATCAAATATTCACATTTTTTCTCAGGGCATTACATTTGACAATTTCGATAATAAATAATTAATTATTACATAACGGCTAGTTTTTGACTAAATACTAGTTAATCTCGCCTATATAATTTTATTTCACCAACTACTAATTTTGAATGGCTAACAGTGAATATTGATGCATCCATGCTATTTATTCTCTCAGAAAGTCTGACTTCTTGCCTTGTCTTGAGGATGAACCACATTAGTTGGTTCAAAACGTCGACCCAATCCTTAAAATGTGACTAATCCGAAGGATTGTTTTCTAAATTATGGATCACAAAAGTCTTAGATCTAATATTAAAATATTATTATTATTATTAAGGGTATTTTCATTTCCCTCTAATTAATTTAATCTAATGCCAAGATTTGTCTCTTCACATTTCTCTCTATTTAATTTGGTGCCAAGATATGCCTCTTCATCTTGTCGTGACCATGAACCTTATTCTATATGATAACTACCTATCCTATATAATTACTATTAAAAGTATTTTCTTAAATGATTTTTTTTATATTATTATTTAGATTAAAAATTGTCATAAAAATATTACGAAACCATTATTTTTATTCTCAAATTTTGGAAAAGTTGATGCTATTTTAATTGAAATTCATCATATCAAATGGTATTGCGATGATTAATCAAAAGCGAGAAATTTTAAAAGAATGTTAAACTATATTTTCAATATTATAAGGAATGTATAATATAATCATTATAATTTAAAAAATTAGAATTAATATTATAAAAATTAAATATAATTAAAATAATATTTAGATGAAAATATTACTTTATTTATAAATAAATATTTACTTTATTTATAAATTAAGATACAAGATTACCTTAAAAATAAAGTGGAGAAGTTTTTTTAAGGATATTCTCTAGAGTGAAATCATATTTTCAACTTTAAGTTATGAGGAATTATAATGACATAGCGTTAATATTATTTCAATAAAACCACTTTTCCAAATATAAAACTATACTTAAAACTGTTTATTAAGTAACACTAATCTTGCTATCTTCTTTTAAAAATAAGAAAAGAAGTAATATTAGTTTTTTAATAAATAAAGCTACATTAATGATAATTATTCTTGCTCCATTTAAAAACCAATTATAATAGATTTGACACCTTAGAAGAAAGGCTAATGGACGGTAAATAAAAAAGAGATGGAAGATGACACCATGTAAAAAGTATATTCTAAATTCGAGAGGAGACATTGTGAAATGGATTGATTTGGAATCGACATTTTAATTTCAACATTTATACAAAATATGTGCATAGCAATATAATTTTCATATAACATTTATACAAAATATGTGCATGACAATATAATTTTCATATAAGGTTTCACTGCATATAATTTTCATGGAAGGTTTTACCTTAACAAAACTATGTGCATGACAATATCAAAATGATCTTCTTGCGCCCCTCATCTCCAAACAGTTCAGAAGCATTTAGTTCAATTCTATTCACGTGGACACACTATTCAATTCTATTCACTTCCATTCACTGCTATTCCAGAGTCATATTTTATGACAAGATTGATAAAATTCAATTCTATTCACTTCACTGTGAGCGGCACCGACGATGTTTAATTCACCACTAAAGCAACAAGGTTGAAGATATGCGTTCAGTTTAGAGTTACTGCAATTGAGTTCTTTGGCGGATTCAATATTTAAGATATGCAAGAATCCCAACAGTAGCGCAGAGCAGAGAGAATACATAAAACCTCCTCGCAGGGATAACCTGAAACCCCCTCAGAGGGATAACCCTTCCCTTGGCGAACAAGAAGTCGTGCGCAGTTGGAAGCCTATAGAGTTCGCATTTTCTGTTTAGATTTTGACATATTTCTAGTCAAATAGTGCACATTTCTGGAATTGTTCATGAAATTTTCACCTCTCAGTTAAGAAAACATCAAAATTACCAAAACTATTGGTGATCTGCAACTCAGAAAGTAGGAGAAAGCTGAGAGAGTTAGAACTATAAAAAAAAATCAGATCTGAACTGTGTGCCATACAAACTTATCATAACATTTTTGTTCGGTATAAGTGAAGAGCTATACAAGACCTGCAATGGAGGTGGATCTTTGATTTTTCAAATGAGATTGCTTTTAAATGTTTGAAAGGTGTGTTATTGCTTTTAAAGTTTATGTGAAAGTCTTTGCTGAGTTCAACAGGAATGAATGTGTGCAATGGACTCATGCTTTTCAAAGACGCTCTCCCTCGTTTTCCCCAGTGAATTCGCACTTTCCTTGGAAACTCTTTTATTTGTTTCCTCCCTCATTGTATTCTAAGGTAGTTTAAATTATTTTTGTGTGATAGCATGCTGGGAGTGAGCTCGATAACGCTGTAAATAATTACTTCAAAAATTTCATTTTTACTGTTTTTTTCTTTTAGTTTACTGGGTAGTTTTGATTTTAAAAACAAGATATAATAACCCAACAATATGTAATTGGTTATTAGTTTTCATTTTAAAAACAATATGTAATCTCATTTTTGTTTTTCATTCATCTTTTGTATCTTTGTCATTATAATTCTTCCGGCAGATAGATCGCCCTAAAATTCGGGTGAGCAATGTTTGTAGAGGTTTCAAATAGCGCTGTTCAACTGCAAAATTGGAGCCAAAGAGTTGGCAAGATGGTCCAACGCGACTTTGAGTGTAAAAATTAGGAGTTAATATGATGGGGTATGTGTCGTATATATGTTCGCCAAAATAGAAAGCCTTTCATGCATGCATTAGGCATTATCTATTCATGTAAATTATACATATTGTATTCACGTATATTATATATACTGTGTTGTATATACATTCATAAAGTGTAAATTATTAATTCATGCTTGTGTGTAATAGAAAAATATTTTATTATGTCTTGGAGTATGATTTTTTTTTTTTTTTTTTAAGAGATTATTTGCCTTCAATGTAAGAAAATAAGTTAACAATCCATGATTTAAAGGCATCTAGTAAGAGTGAAAGCCTTCCAATTAATATTGTTTTCCTTGAATAACAATAATGATGTTTCCATTCCCAAATGGTAGTTAACTATGATTTTCCTCATCATTCATTTGATAGCTAAATTATGATAAATTTTCTTGTTGTGTTAAGAGAATTATTTAAC
>APFE030379136.1:4053-26487 GCA_000404065.3 Pinus taeda | reverse complement strand
TGGTAGATATAAATTAAGCTTTCCACATATTTTTTGGGTTTATTATCTTTCGAGTTAATATTATTGCTTATTGTTGTCTTGGGTTTATAATGCCTTGGAGTTTTAATACTAAATCCAAGGAATTGATATTATAAACCCAAGGGATTATAAACCCTAGGGTTTTTAGTATTATTCCCTTGGGTTAATAATTTTTTGGGTTTTTAGTATTAATCCATTGGGTTTATTATCCCTTGCAGTTTCACTATTAAACCAAGAGATTGACATTATAAACCCAAGGGATTAGTAGTAAAAACCCAAGGGATTATAAACTCCACGGTTTTTGGTATTAATCCCTTGTTACTTCTATTGTTATAAAATTATCATTACTAGATACAAATGAAGTCTTTGACTATATTGACCACATTACTATTTTTAATGTAGTTTTGTTAGTGCATCAATGTATGTTAACATACTCCCGGATGCGGGTGTGTAGCATGTCAAGCTGTACGAGGGCAACCTAGAGGGTGGGCGCGTGGCTTATTGCCATCGCCATCTAGCCTCGCTCTCAAGACAGCCCAGGGTATCATCTGGCTTTGGATCGCTATGCTGATTCTCCGTTGTGTTTTCATGCTTCTCATAGTCCTTTCTTCAATTTCCGCTGTCGCTCCTCCTCAGTCTTTCCCAAAGCTGCCTGTTCTGCTCTTCTTGCTCATTTCAACATGCCCATATTGAACTCAAGAATGAGTTGCAGAGAGGAAGTTCCTGAGGCTGCATCACCTGCCAGCCCTCCTCCACTACCTCGGACCCATCATCTGAAGCCTCAGAATTTTGCTTTGACAGTTATCACGTGACCAGGAGTGGACGTGGCTGGGGTTGAGGGTAGCATAATATAGAAGTGCTCTCTTAGCATTCCTAATCTCACATGACTCGCTTTCGGTTCCCCTACGCTCTCAGTAATTACTCCTTCATCGCTTCAGTTACCATTGAGCTGTGAGAGGATACTTTTGGTTCGGTTGCTGTTACACCATAGGTATCTCTGGAGCTGAGGATGGAGGACAAGCATGATAATTCTCAGATTGACAATATGTAGAGAAAGGACCTTGGTGGCTCTGCAACCCAGGACATGAACATCCAGGCCGATCCGAGCGTTCCTATAGGTGGCGGTTCTTCAGGAAAAGAGGGCCATCCCTTTGAGGATGAAGACCCCTACCAATATGGGTGTCGCATTGTTGAAGAGTCACCTTCCACCTCTCATGAAGCTTAATCAGGTCTACGCTTATTGGTTTTTGTTTCTCTATTGTACGAAGATGCTCAATTCCCTTCGGGTTTATAGTCATTACATGATTTATAGTTCTCAGGATCGGACCTTTTTTCCAATGTTAAATTGCCGATTTCCCCTGCGTGGGCGGCATTCTCCTGTCTTTGGGTCTCAGTTTCGGATCAAACTATTTTTGGGTCAGATTCCAGTTTTGAAAGGGCAGTGCTTTACTGATTACTTGAATGGGCCCAATCAATTTGTCTTGGTCTAGATATATCTCTAGTCAGTCTTCAGGTTCAGTCTGGGCATTCTCTGTTTCTTGGAAGCTCCTCCAGCCAATCATTAAGCAAGTTTTTTTGGTTAGTGTTCAAGTGAGGTTTTGTAAGCATGCCGTTTCCATGAGCTAGTCCTCTCAAGGCCACTTCCTCTCTGTAATTTTATTTTTGTATCAATATAGGAGTAGACAAATTCAGAAAAAAATAAAATAAATAAAAATAAATAAATAAATAAATAAAAATAAAAAAATGTATGTTAACATATACCGAAGTACATTAATGCAAAGTTATTTACAAGTCATATACATTTAAACACATTAATATACTAATTTATATTTAAATACATTAATATATTAATATGCACAATAATGTACATTTCATATATATAAATAAACATTATTGTATATGGAAGTTTATATAAATGTATATAAATATTAATGTGTATTGGTGTCTATTTATAATTGTAATTAATATAATGTGTGTTTATCAACCACATTTGTTAATATGATTGGGCTAGTTATATAATTTTGAATCTTTCGACCAAAAAAATTCAAAAAATGTGGGACAAATTTCAAATATTTATAACCTGTTACTCCCCAATACAATACCTATTTAAATTAAGACTTCAAAAACACAAGATATCTCTCAAATCTTTTTGCATCTAATGCAAAGTGATGGAGGGTAAAATGTGGGTGCGACAACAATGGTATCAAGATAGGAATCATCATTTATTGAAATATATTATACTGCCTATATGCATGCAAATATAAGGAAACGTGGAGATCCCAGAATTGAAAAATTGAACAATTTTCCCAATTTCCACAACTTCGTTTTTTTTGACACGTAAAGCCCATCAATTGGACATATTTCACAATCTCCTTCCTTTATTTATTTTTGTCAGGTAAAGTCCATTCGATTGCAGCGTTGGCCACCGTATGGGTTGCTAATCAGAAGGGAAAATTTGTAGTTAATAGTTGAGGCAAGTAGTCACTAATTCCATGCCATGAATGTTATAGTGGCAGACATCATGGAGTACCGATGGACCAAATATGGTACCAAATTGTTATTATTATTTAACGATCTCCAAAAGTTCAATGTACATTATCGTGAGGAAAGAGAGCCCATTGACATGTGCACAGTTCCTTACAGCAATGTAAATGTGGAAAGTAATCTAACCAGACGATTTTGTGGCTTGGGTTAGCTTCAATAATGTCATGTCTTCTTTAATTAATGGCATGTATTTTTTAATTAATATGTGCATGCTAAATTCAAAGAACATTTGACAGTGATATAATAAGAAGGGCGCGAGATATGAGCGTGGCATTGTCACTCACACCACTATTAAAGATGGGTTGACCTTCTAGCATGGTAAATTTTAACACGTTTTGCATAAATAAAAAATTCTTATATAAAAATTCATTGCTATGTATTTAATGTATAATGTGGTTACCATGGGATACTTCAACCTTCTCAGAATTATGATAACGATGCTCGATAACTCTAAATCTACCTTTGAGACAACTCATATATCGTGTCCATAATCTTTTTTTAAGCACGAAAAAACGGTATATATTGTATTCATGGGAGGGAACAAAATACAAATGCATTATCTCGGATATATTGTCGAAGAAATATGACTAACGGGTATATGGCACATTCTATACAGATGACTAAAAATATGGACCGTATGCAACCTATTTACCTGAGATAGTTACATTGGGAATGGTATCAATAGGACTTGCAAAACTAATAAAAACTTGATGAGCGCATACCTTAACAGAGAGTTAATCCATTGTATGAAAAAAAGAAGAAACATACCAGAAATTGACTGTTTTGGGAATCATATACCTTGAAAACAAAAATCCTTGAATTGGAAGCAGTGGCTATCCATTCCAATCTGCATCCGCCATATGCCTTGGGGAGCTAAAAGACCCATTTTAGATAGTGTATCGGCTTCATTATTTTGGTTCTTGTCAATGTGGGAGATGGAATAGTCCCGCTTGCTGTTCCACAACATTGCAATCCTGTCCAACCATCGAGTAAGGTGAAAGTTTTCTATATTGTGCTTTTGCAAAACATGATCAATGATTAGCCTCAAATCTCCATAGATTTTCAAATTCGGAATATTAAGAAAATTGCAGAAAGAAAGGAGTCTCGTTAATGCCACCACTTGAGCTTTATTGTTGGATCGTGGACTTGCATTCCAGTTGATTTCAATGGCTTGATCCTTTGCAGTCGTGATGAGTACGTCGCATGAACATATTCCCTGTTGGGCTGCGCCATCGAAGAAGGCGCATGGGGGGATCGCGGAGAACGCTATCAGGAGATCCCCTCCATTTCTAAATCTCTTTGAATTTGTCGTTAGGCTCCTTCCATAAGAGATCCTATTCTTACCGTCCAGACCAAGGGAGCTGTAAAGAGATATAATTGAAGCGACCACCGAATCATTTGTATCCTTCTTTGACCTGAATATTCTACCGTTGCGCCACTTTCATATAGCCCAAATGACCAATAAGGGAATGGCTCTTCGTTCTTTGTTCATATTGCTCCATTTCTTGAAAGCTTCAGAAACCATAGAGAAAGAATAGTGGGAAAAACTGCATTGAATTGCGATGTTCTGCCATATGGGCAGCACCTGGGGGCAGGTGAAGAAAATATGCAGGTTATATTCCGAGTTTTCCATGCATAAAGGGCAGATGACAGGCCCGTGCCAATTCCGTTTTTGAAGATTATCCCATGTGAGGTTCCTATTGTGGAAAACCAACCATGCAAAGATCATGACCTTTGTGGGGCATCCAGATTTCCAAAAATTAGGGGGGAATATCTCACGAGAATTGTCTTCCTCGGAATTCTTGAACTGCAGATATATATGTTTTACCTTCCCCATCGCAGATCCATCCATACCCTTCCATATAAGATAATATTTAACCTCGGAGCGATAAATACCATGTCCTCGCAGCTTTGTTATGATGTTATTCCATTGTACCCCCATTTTCTGTTGGAGATGGAGTTCCTACGCTGTTTTCCATATCGGGATGGCTCCATCCCAGGTTTTAATGGCGCTGGCGCAGAAGAAGATCCCCTGGCTATGCAAAGCTCTCATCAGGTCTTGGGAGATCTATATTTTACCTACCCCACCAGCAAATACAACCCTACTGATCATAATTTTAGTTCCCGTTTGAAATCTCCAAATAAGGTTCTGTCTGAAGAATGGCTCTAGTTTCCTAAATCCTCTCCAAATGGAAGATCCATATGGGGATCTAATGGTGTTTTCCCTTATCCAAAACGATATATCCATGTTGTTCATATATTTTTCACAAATGGCCAAACTCCATAATGAATCCCCCATAATTGCCCTCCACATAGATTTGCATAGAAGTGCTTTACTGAATTGGCAATGTCCGCTGATATTTTTGTTAGATGGAATCTGTGTTGATCCTTGTCACATCCCCATATAAAATTTGCAATCATCCCGTTAAGGTTCTTTATAATAGTGGATGGAATGTTGAACAAGTGTGCCCAATAAACCATTGTTTGGACAAGAACTGATTGTGTCAGGATCATGCATCCGCCTTTTGTTAAACACAGATGCTCCCATGCTGCTATTTTCTTGTAGAATTGGTTAGCAATCCAGGTCTAATCCACTACTCGGTACCCCACAGCTTTCAGATTAAAACCCAAATACTTTATACCGTGCCTGAGAGGGGTGACTTGGATGTTAAACATACGAGAGAGGAATTGGATCAAAGTTCCATTTATATCCTCCACATGGAAGGAGGATTTCCCTTCATTAACAATCATACCAGAAGCAGCTTGAAGTCTGACATATATATAATGTAAGCACAACCAAGTTGCTCTGCACACGATTGCAGAAATAAGGATGTTGTCGACAAAAAAGTTGTGGGATATGTGTATCCCTCTGCATATAGGAATAGGCCGACAGGTATTTATTGAACCACATTCTTGATATGTAGGCTAAGAGAATCCATAATCAGAATGAAAAGGAGAGGGACAAGGAGCAGCCTTGTCTA
This sequence comes from Pinus taeda, assembly GCA_000404065.3. Taxonomy (NCBI): domain Eukaryota; kingdom Viridiplantae; phylum Streptophyta; class Pinopsida; order Pinales; family Pinaceae; genus Pinus; species Pinus taeda. Next base: position 20,944 of record APFE030379136.1, on the reverse strand, counting down.
AGGCCCCTGACAACTTTAAAAAAATGGGTGGGGAAGCCATTAATCAAAACAACATAATTTACCTCCTCCACACACGCCATAATCCACCCTGAACACCTGTGGTTTTGGCCAATCTTGGCTAGAAGATAGAGGATATAACCTTAGTCCACGCTATCATACACCCTTTTTAAATCTATTTTTAATAAGGTATCTTCCAGATTCTTTGAATGTATAGAATGCAGAGCTTCTTGGGTAAGGGCCACGACATCCATGATGTTCCTGTCCTTTAGAAATTCGTGTTGTTTAGGGGAGAGATGCATGGATAACACATTCCTAATCCGGATTGCAATAATTTTAGAGATTGTCTTGTATAGAACATTGCATAAAGATATAGGCTGATATTCAGAGAAGCATGCCGAGTGAGATTTTTTTGGAATCAGAGCAATGTATGTGGATGTGATATGATGGTTAATGTATCCATTAAGTCTGGATTCTTCAACCATATTTAGGATGTCGTCCTTGAACAAGTCGAAGAAATGGATGAAGAAATCAACAGTCCACCCGTTCGGCCCTGGGCATTTATCCTTCTGAAAGGATTTCAATGTCGCCAGCAATTCCTCCTCTGTGACTTTTGAAAAGAGGGCTTCATTTTGACTTTCATCGAACATGGTGGGGTACAAATCAATGCCCCATCGAATGTCTTCAATATGACTACCAATCTCTCTACTATAGGCCTGCTGAAAAAATTAACTGCTTCTTGCGAAATGTCCTCTTGAGAGTAAAAAGATCTTCCGACTTCATCTTTAATCTTTGTCTCTTCAGATTACGTTAAATTGATTTTTTCTTCAAGATTAAATAAGATTCCAAAAGTTAAATTAAATTACAGTTACAAATGTTTGGACTATGAGTTAATTTAAAAATCAAGTTAGTTGAGCAGCCTTAAACCTAGCTAGAGGGGCATAACCTAAAAGATATTCAGCCAGCAATTCAGGCAGTATCATCAGAATGTTCTCTTTGGTTGAGAAGTTATGAATCACTTGAATGTTTGTTGATGTTTTTGTTACAATGATTTGGTGGGATAGTATTTATATTTTTCAGTAATAAGTTTAAACATATAGCAAACATAGTAACTTATATAATTTTAATGGACATGCTCAAACTGTTTATGTTTTAGATGGCATATAATGCTCACAGACCTGGTGTTTTCTTCCAACACTGCCCAAGAAACAAACCTAAATTTCAAACACATTATCAAAATGATCAAAATTAGTTTTGAGGAGGTTTAAATTTTAGATTTTAATTTATCTCAAATATTATTATAACATATAACAATATTACCAAATAGAAATAGTAATCAATTTAATTAAGTTGGAAAATTTGTTAAACACACATGGACACCAAGAAAGATAGGAAAGATAAAACATGTGAGTGCATTTTTTTAATAACAGGAGATATACATTTATAGTACAATATAGTGACCGTTGGGTTTCACGTCCCAAGGTCCCTTGGACTGCTTTGTCCATTCGGCTTCCACACTAACCCATTTAGGATTAGGTGTCCAACATTCCCCCCCTTAATCCGAAGGGTTATGTATGAGTTCAAAAAGACAGCTGAAATACAAAATGTGCAAAAATGCATGGCAGCACTAGGCTCAATGTGCTCTCTGAAATGTTGGTATAAATGGCGGTGGTTTAAGGATGGCCACCAACACTGGAATGCTTAGTGCAGTTCCCGGAACTCTTCCAAAGCTAGCAAGAAGCTGGAGTCTTCTGCTAGAGGAAGTGCTCCTATTGTTTTAAAGAGGGAAACCTTCAACCATAAAAGGGAGGTCTCACCCCGCATAAAAGGTGAAACTTCAACCTGAAAAGGGAAGTCTCAACCTGTGATGGTTTAAGGATGACCAACAACTCTGAAATGCTTAATGCAATTCCTGGAACTCTTCCAAAACTGGCAAGAAGCTGAAGTCTTCTACTAGAGGAAGTGTTCTCAATTTTGTTCGTGGAACTCTTCAAAAACTAGCAAGAAGCTGAAGTCTTCTGCTAGAGGAAGTGTCCCAGATTGCCAACTGAAGGCATGTTCAAGGGCATCTTTGTCTCTGGCTACAACTCTGAAACTGGTGTGGCACGTTGTGGCTCAGGCTCTCTTGATGTGGCTTTGAAGCTTGTAGATGACCATCATTTCCCCCCCTGTCAGATACAAGGTGAGATGATGGAGAAAACTCAGCTGCAAGACTTTTCAATACTGTGGAACAAATTCTGACATGTGTTTGGAATATCTTCTTGGTTGTTGATGCCCATTGCCAAGAAGCGATCCATCCTAGATGAATCTTTGTTCTTGCAGGACTATTGTTTCTGAAGCATCTGTGTGAAGAATGATTGGTTTTATGACAGTGCTTACATGGATGAAGATCAAAACAGTGATCTTTTAGATGGCCAACTCGGTCACAGTGTTGGCATTTCACGATCTGTTGTTGTTGTTGCTATGGAAGAGAGATAGAGTCTGGAACAGCTGGAGCTGAACTGTCTTGAGGAGCAGGTGAACTGTCATGAATAAATCCAGCACTCTGAAACTGAATGGGCTTGGCATAGTCTGGAATATGAAAGGACAAGTCTTGTCATATCCAAGACCAGTTCTGTGCTTGTTGTGGACAAGCTGCTCCCAAGGTCTGATGATGGGCTTGGGAAGTGCAGATTGAGTTTCTGCATCTGCATGTACAATTGCTGCTTTATCTGAATGAACTGTAACATTATTGACTTGTTGTTGATGGGTTGTAGTCTCAATGTTCTGAACAGAAACATGTTGAAAATGACTCATCTGTTTTAATTCTTCTTGCTGTAGCTAAGATTCAAGCTGCAAAAAATCAATCTTTTCTTGTGCATATTGTAAAGATTTTGAATATCTCTGATAGTGTTTTTGTTGACTTTAACTGTACTTCCATCAGTAGATAAGATTAGAGTGCTTAATAACTCTAATAATCCATGATTTTTCTCCATTACAAAGTATAAAGGAATCATTTCAACTGTAAATCATTTCAAGTTCATATACGAGTTCAGGTCTACCATAAGCTTAGGCACAAACATGAAATTTCGATATGCCCCAATCAATAACATAAGTAAAACAATGACACAAGTATTAGGAGTCGAGTCTTTGGAAAATCCCCAACCTTAGACTACAGACAATCATTTGAATTCTTCTGTTGTCATATCCATGATCATTCTATAATAATGTTGCCAGAAATCTTCGCGGCACAAGCCTACAACGAACCTGGTTGCTAAGAGCCAAGGTAATTGATACTATGAGCAGAAAGGAGATCGAGCGCTACAACTCATGCACATAAAAGAATCATCATTTGAATAAAAGAACACATAAATTCATTCGGTATGCATCCTCCCAGACTGCAAAACATTTATAAATAGCAGAAGTGCCCAACGTTTCTGAACTTTAGAGCAAGGAAGGTAGATATATACGCTGCAAAGGATCCGACACGATGTTGTTTCGATCCTACATTCCCATACTCCAATCAAATGCTCTCGGAACAAGTAACGTATTATGATACACTGAACTCACGAAAGTTGTGCAAAACGCCTGTTGTCTACTGTTTAATTTAGGTAAGGGCGAAACCCTCGTGACCTTGGAGAAACGCCAATGGAGCTCATGGCTCGAAGCAAGCAACCCTCGAACTAAAAAATTTCTTTTTGGTATCAGGATTCGATCACCACATTTCAAAGGTCGACATTATGGGAGGAGACATTGTTGACAGCATTCGAAGATGGGGAGAGCGAAGGTGGCACCATATGGCCAAGGCCCAGAACAACAAAAATACGAAAGAAGACAAGTCCTCGTTTTCTGGATCGTCAGCCCCTCTTTTACTAAAGAAGATCAAGCTGTTGAATACATTGAAAGGCCTCTCGATCCTTCTACTTTATGGCCTGTTCGAGTGCTCCCCGATAAAACGAGAGGAAGAATGGCAGCTCCTGATCCTGACCGGAAGGATTATGTTCGGTTTGGTATATCCAATGTGAATTGTTTGAATTGTCAGTCCACTGGTTTAATCTGTGCAAGATTTGCAGCAAGATATTCATCTCAGGAAGAGCCCTTGGTGGTCACATGAGAGTTCATGCCCCTGCCTCTATGGACGCAGACAAACTCACTAAAATTGAATTTAAGAAGAGCAAGAAGCCCAGAGATTCGGATGTCGAATCGTTGAAGGACAAAGATGAAAAAGAGGGATTAGATGTCAATGGGAGAAATCTAATGTATGCTCTTCGAACGAATCCCAAGCATAGCTGGCGGTTTGCAGATCGAAACGATTTGTTTCTGTTAGATTACGATTTCGACTACAAATCCATTGATTCTTCTATAATTTCTTACAAATTTTCCGGCAGCTAGGAGGTGGATTCCTTTTCGTAACACCATTAACAGGACCATTCACAATGCCATTTCCAACACCATTTGATACAAGCCCATTATCAGTGCCATTTACAGTGCCATTTTCAAACACATTCCCTCCAGGTGATACAGGAGTTCTGCTACTATCAGTGTCATTTACACTGTCGTTTTCATGATTTGAAAGACTCTTATTACTCTGTTATCAGTTTTACAATACACAAACCTGGTGAACAATTTCCTTTCCGCTCTAAAGCAATTTCGTTTTGGCTCTGTAAAACATTACAAAATCCGCTTCTCCCCTCCAGTTCTAAGGGTTTCAGAAATCGCTTCTTCCCTTCGATTCTAAGGGTTTCGGATTTGAATTTTCAAATGTGTTCTAACAAATACAGTCTGATGGCCTTTCAGCGGAGATAGAACTTCCAACAAACCTTCTGCAAACTCCGCCCAGATTTCATTCGCAGTGGTAGAAGATTTCTATGTAGCTCAAGAAACAATGAAACTCGGTTCTGTGAAAAATGTTTCCGTCCCAACAAAATAATGTATAGAACTCAGCCTCCACAGAAGTATAATCGTGCCACCTCGCTCTAGTCTTGGAACTAGTGAAGACAGAAGGCGCTCTTCCACAATTTTGAACCTATTCCACGCTCACCTTGGTCTCCATGCTCACAACAACAGTGTCGGATAGAGAATAATGGCAGAGGAAATGCCATTCAATGCACATGACGAGGAGCGTTATGTGAAGCGTTAACTAGGCAGGGTATTTTTCTATTTCAAGACTGCAAACGGTGCAGAGACTAGGCTTTACAATGCGCAGAATGAGAATGAATTAATCATATTCGATGACTGGAAAAGAATAATGGGTTAGTGTGCGCAGATGGCTTCCGGTAAAACTGCAGCGTTCTGTTTCCCTGAGACGTTACTGTACATAAGATAGAACTGAGCAGAATGATATGATGTTCTGATGATAGTACTGAAAAGAAATGTTTGGTAACTGGCCTGAGGCTTTATGATGACTACACAGAGCAGAATATGGAGCGTTGCTACCAGGTGAGGGATAGCAAAACGCATTCCCTATGGAGCTGTGGCAAGAATTAATGTCAGCAAATTGGCAGAGCTCAGGTGCGCAGGAGCGTTAAGTTTCCCTGCAAAGATAAAATGCCTAAGCCAGAATAGGAAAAACCAACGTTACATACGCAGAGTGCGCTCAATAAAATGGAACGGCTAAAGGAGTCTATAATCACCATTACGCACAGAACTGAACAAGTAATGTAGAAAACTAAATGTTGAGCTTGTATAGTCCATAAAACTCATGGAAGGCCACACATCATAAAACGCATTAAAACATAGAAACGTTGGTTTACACAGGCCACAAAAACAAGTGGCTTACACAATATTGAGAAGGTTATGAACGTACCAGCTCTGATACCATGTTAAACACACATGGACAGCAAGAAAGATATGAAAGATAAAACATGTGAGTGCATTTTTTTATTAACAGGAGATATACATTTATAGTACAATATAGTGACCGTTGGGTTTCACATCACAAGGTCCTTTGGACTGCTTTGTCCATTCGGCTTCCACACTAACCCATTTAGGATTAGTTGTCCAACAAAATTTTATTTTTATAATTAGTTTTATATAAAAAAAAAAAATAATAATTTAACGAATAAATATATATTATTGAATATTATAATGATATATAAAAGGTAATAGTAAATATGTTTTATTAAATTTATAAAAAACTATATATATAAATTTTTTTTTTTAATTATAAATTTATTTTTCTAAATTCTGTTTTCAAATAAGGGAAAATAATAACTTTTAATTAATATATTTTTATAGATGGTGGTAATTGAGGAGTGATAGATTCATTTTAATCACTAAATTGAGAATCTACAAAGGATGAAATTTCATTAGATGCAAACTTTCTTTTAGAATGCAAAACTTGAAAAATATTTACATGTCAAAATATTTAATCTATTTAATTACTTTTTTCTTTGGAGTATTGTAACACTTCGAACCCAATAACTATGCAGTAATTTTTTTTTATATGGTATATGATGACGTGTCTCCCTTGACATTGATGAGGATTTAATTTTCCGATCCACCCTTGTGATTAGAGTTCGGATGCATTTATATCACATACTTTAATCCGCCGACAAACGTATTATGGGTTACATCTCTGTACTATCGCCTGTAAATATTACAATGTAAATCCTTTTAAAAACTAAGGTTTAACACGTTGCAATGACTATCGCACTGTCCGGATTGACGTGGCCTGGCAGGTGAGACTTGGGAGTCTACGACCTTGGGCTTCCCAACCCATCGACGGCTAAGGATGAAAGATTCGGATCCAACGGCCTGGCTCCAATTCAGGAACTATTCCACCGCCTTACCGAGGTTATGCATCACTCAGACCTTACTCATTTCATTGGTTCAGCTCACTGTTTCCCTCTTTCGCTCTGTGAGCACTTCATGCAGACAAATGGCCACCAGTGGGGTTTTAGCACAGTCTAAACCCACCCTTGGTGTCTGGATGGTTCGGTCCTATACCAGGTTATCGTTTCCCTACTATTGCTTATCATGCACATATATTTTTTTTACACAGTTGATTTGTTTTCTATAAATTCATGTTCTAATCTCACTTCCTGTTTGTAGGAAGAAGGAAACGAGACTGAGGTTCTGGAAATTTCTACCCACACAGTTATCTTCGCAAGCTGGTCGCTTGGTTCCGGGTAAGCACTTTTATGCGCGAAGAAGATTCTGGGTCAAACAATGGAGGTTTCTTTGTAGCTCTCGGGAACGATTGCTCCAGTTAGATTATCTTTGTTTTTGATCAAGACATGCAATTTTCCTTCTGTATTATAACTTAAGGTTCTCGGCATAAACCTGGGTAGCGGTGAATAGAGATTTGGTTTGAAGTTTGAGGCTCTTAGTGGTCCTGTGATTGGACTACTGGGAGTAATTTACTCAAACAGCAGTGTATTCCGACTCCATACCCGCGGTTGTTTTTTCTTGTTTTGTTATGACTCAGTATTTTTTTTTAAAGAAAAATGTTCTCCCAAGTTCAGGGAAAAGACCCTACTATACAATACAATGATTTTCTAAAGCATTATTGTTTTCACTACGCAAAACTGGGTTATATCAGAACCTCCTGTTATATATATGTTTTTCTATAGTCTATTCCAGCTATGTCGCGATAGTCATTTGTGTTGAAAACTATGTATATATATATTTATACTGTTATCTTTTTCCTCCTCTATGACTATAATGTTTCTATTCCGCAAATATTGTTTATGCTTAGGTCAGAATGGCTACTGGATTTCATTTTCTTGAATCCTTACTGATATTTACGCTATTTGAGGTCTTTCATAACTGAACAGACAAGCATTGCTGTTCCTTGTAATTAAATTGGGAATTTCGTGTCTCTGTGTGCTACACAATGTAAAGATTCTGGTTATAATATGTTTGTTTCTTATTGTTGTTAGTTGATTAAAGGTCATGCCAAGAGTTTAATCCATGTTCTGGTTTCTAGGATTAATATCCCTTGTGTTCTCATGGATTGATGTCTAGAACTTAACCAAGCCATTCTCACCCAGTTAAATTCTAAAGGGATTACCTTTACGGTTCTTGAGACAAGAGTTTCTGATTACCTAACGAGTCCTTAATAGGGAAAAGATTATTCCCACTATTCTGACAGTTAGCGTTTACCTCTGCCAAATAACCAGTCTGTTTGCAAATTAATTCCACAAACAACTTCACTCTTCCTTCCCATACAGAGTGAACTAACACCCTGATTGGATCAGTAAGGTTTGTCCTCATTGACTCCTACAGTCTTCAGTTTCGCTCCATATGCAATTTTTTAAAGAAAATAACTGAGAGGTTATATTTGTTTTTCCTTATGGACTTCCCGTTAGTTATCCATATCATAGTTTATAGTTCTTTTTCCTTTCAGGGAGAACACAATGGAGTTCCCTGGTTCATGTCATTTCCACTGTTTCTAGTTCCATAACTTTTCGGCTTACCATTGCCATGGTTACCGTGTTTTCTAGAGATAATTCTCCAATGTCAGTGAATTGTAAAATACCAATAAATAGCTATTTGATTTATGACTATTTCCTTCGTAACTAATACAGCAATACTGTTTCCTATGACTCGATTTTTAATAGAAAATACAGCACAAACAAATTCTACCTTAGGCCGCAGCTTCTATGCAATCTTTAATAATGAACACAGTCATGCAATTTTATCTCAGCCTACCACTTACTGCTCAATTTTTAAATATTCTACAGGGTTCAGCCACTTACCTGGTTTTCTGATAATTTGCTTATCACTCTGAAGTTGAGATTACCTCTTCCCATCTGCTTCTAATTTCCCTTCTGTCTGTGAGATTCGTCCTACAGGAACCGAATCTCCCCCCGTGCTTCTTGCATGACCACTATCCATCAGCAAGTTATCTACACTCAGTGCCTGGCTATCTGGTGCTCACTAGACTTAGCCAGCTCTTCCCGTTCTTTCCTTCTTTGTTTGTCTCTACAACATAGTGATCCCCTTTTCCATTCTTTTTCCTCTTTCTCTAGAAACCCCTTCCAGTTAAGGAAAGACGGTTAAGGTTCGGGAATTCCACAACTGTCTGGCCTTTCCCTTTTCTTGGGAAGTTCCAACTTTTAAAGAAACATTACTTAAGAAAAAAAGACAATATTATTAAATTTCAACCGATAGTAATGTTTCAGTAGTCTTCCATTTACCACAGTAAAAATTAAATATTTACATCAGTTCCAGGGCATTACATCTCCCCCTCCTGAAATTTGGACATCGTCCCGATGTCCATCGGTTACGAACAACTTTCGAGTGAGCCTTTCTCATGAACTCTTCGTCTTCCCAATTGGCCTCATCAGGCCCAAAGTGCTACCATTGCACTTTAACTTGGGTAATAACTCGCTTCCGCAGCTGTACTTCTCTCTGGTCGAGAATGCTCAGCGGCTCGACCAAGATTTCGCCTTCCGGTTCGACCAGCAACAAGAAATATTCTACATCAGTTTCTTGTAAGGAAATCTTGAGACTGGTCTGCTAGAATTAATCCTTACCCTTATGTCTTGCCATCTGATCACATGTTTAGGGTCATAAATGTATTTTTTTAATATAGAAACATGGAAGACGTTGTGGATTCATATGTGACTTGGCAGGGCGAGCTGGTAAGCCACTGGCCCGATTCTTGCCAAGACTTGGAATGGTCCACAATATCGGGGTGCCAACATGGCACACCCACTCCATTGTAGTGTACTCTTTTAGGCTTGAATTCTTACATAAACATGGTCACTGACTTGGTATTCTTTGAATCTACTTTTCCGATCAGCAAAGCTCTTTTTCCTATCTTGAGCGGCTTTTAAATTAGAGCGTACTCTTTTCACCATATCCTCCATTTCCTGAAGCATCTTTGACCCCAACCTTAATTTATCCTCAGGGCCACCCCAGCTCAAGGGTGTGCGGCATTTCTGTCCATACAATACTTCAAAGGGACTCATTTGTAGTGAAGCATGATATCCGTTATTATATGCAAATTCAACTAGATGCAAATATTCCTCCCACTGTGTTGGTTGTTGCATCACATATGCTTGTAACATGTCTTCAACTACCTGGTTCACCCGCTCTGTTTGTCCATCAGTCTGGGGATGGTACGCTGTACTGAAGTTCAGCTGTGTTCCCAATTCTGCAAAGAGCGTCCTCCAAAAGGCCGACGTGAACTTCATGTCATGATATGAAATTATCATCTTCGGGAGTCCATGTAATTTAAACACATTTTGCATGAAGATATGGGCGATCTGTACAGCCCTATAGGTGGATTGCACAGGTATGAAATGTGCTACTTTACTCAACTTGTCTACCACCACCATAATAGAATCCTTATTCTTCTTTGTCCTAGGCAGCCCTATTATAAAGTCCATAGAAATGGTTTCCCATTTCCATTTCGGAATGGGTAATGGCTGCAATAACCCCGCTGGATGTTGATGTTCTGCCTTAATTTGTTGACACTCCAAGCACTGTGCCAAATACTCAGCCACATTTTTTTTCATTCCCGGCCAATAATATTCCTTTTGAATTGCAGTGATCATTTTCTGATATCCAGGGTATCCAACATAGTGGCTGATGTGGAATTCACCGAGAATCAGATTTTTAATGCTGTTTTGATCAGGTACATATAGCCTTTTGTTGTAGTACAATATTCCAGTGTTATCCATTTCATATCCTTGCTGATTTTTCTCGCTATCAGACTGTTGTACTTGTTGTTTTATTTGCTGGTACATAGCATCTTGTTCTGCTGTCTTTTTTATCATTTCCTCAAAGGGGCTTTTCCATTTACTGTAGGAAATTTCATACAAACAGTGCACCTTTCGACTTAAGGCATCTGCCACCCGGTTCTCTTTCCTTTCAAATGTTTAATTTCAAAGTCGAAACTACTGAGGAAATCTACCCACCGCGCTTGCCTGACGTTCAAAGTGGGTTGACTAAAATAGTTGGTTAAACTGTGGTGGTCAGTCATCAGCAAGAATTTTCTTCCCATAAGATAATGCAGCCACATCTTTAATGCATGTATGATGGCAACCAACTCTAAATCATAGGCAGAGTACTTCTGTTCATGATCCTTGAGTTTCCTGGATTCATAAGCAATTACCTTTCCTTCTTGCATCAACACACCTCCCACACCTTCTTTGCTTGCGTCGATGCACACCACATAGTCTTTATTAGGATCTGCTATGCTCAAAACAGGTGCCGTGGTGAGCAGATGCTTAAGCTGCTCAAAACTTCTTTGGCATTCCAGGGTCCATTTGAAGGCTTTTCCATTTTTCTGTAAGGAGGTGATAGGATATGCTACCCTTGAGAAGCCTTCTACAAATCGTCTGTAATATCCTGCTAACCCCATAAAGGATCTAATGTCTCCTACATCTTTCGGTACAGGCCACTCCATTATGGTCCTTATCTTTTCAGGGTCCACTGCAATCCCTTCCCTTGTGATTATGTGGCCTAGATATTGTATTTCTTCATTGTAGAAGTTGCACTTGCTAAACTTAGCATACAACTGATGTTCTTGGAGAGTTTGTAGTACTAATCTGAGGTGCTCCTTGTGCTCCTCCATGGTGCGGGAGTATATCAATATATCATCAATGAATATCAGTACAAATCTGTCCAAATATCGATGAAATATGTTATTCATCAAACACATGAAAGTTGCAGGCGCATTAGTTAACCCAAAAGGTAGCACCACAAATTCATAATGTCCATACCTTGTTCTGAAAGCTGTTTTAGAGATGTCCTCCTCCTTAATCCTGATCTGGTGATAACCTGATCGTAAATCGATCTTGGAGAATACTGTTGCACCCTTCACTTGATCAAAAATTTCATCAATCCAAGGTAGAGGGTACTTGTTTTTGATGGTTAGTTTGTTCAACTGACAATCTATACACATGCGAAGGGTTCCATCTTTTTTCTTAACGAATAACACTGGGGCTCCCCATGGAGACACACTGGGGCGAATATAGTTTTTATCTAGCAGTTCCTATAACTGCATTTTTAATTCCGTCAGTTCAGGTACACTCATTCTATAGGGTGCTCGCGATACTGGCATTGCCCCTGGTACCAACTCGATGGTGAAGTCTATGTCCCTCTTAGGCGGCAGTCCGGGGATCTCCTCTGGAAATACATCATCAAATTCTTGTATTACAGGGATGTTATCCAACAAGGCTATTTTATCCTTTGAGTCCGCATAGCCTACTTGGATGGCATAAATCTGACACCCTTTCCTGATGCATTTTGCTAACTGAGATGCGGTTACTGGCTGAACTTGCACTGGCCGCTTAATCCCTTGCATCTCGTGTTGTACTCCCAGCTCATCCCTATAATAGATAGTCTTTGTTTTACAGTTGAAAAGGGACCAGTGTTTTTCTAACCAATCCATGCTGATTAGAATGTCGTAGGAACAAGGGGGAAGCACATTTAAGTCTGCTGTTACTCGCTGTCCAGCTACCTTTAAGGGGCAGTCAGTGACTTTAGAAAGCACTCGTCTCTTGGCCCCTGTAGCCAGCTGTACCAGCCAAGGATTCTTGAATTTTACAGCCTGCAATTTACAGTGCTCTACCACCTTGGGACTAATGTAACTTAATGTGGCTCTCGAGTCAATTAAAATAGTTACAGAAAAGTCTAGAATTTTACCTTCGAGTTCCACCATAGTCAGCTGATACTCCGCCTGAAGGTCCTCTAGGGCAGCATTAATCTGGGGTATACTTCGTCCCATGTCACCAACTGTCGATGCTTCTTGAATCTAGGAGATCTGCTTGGTTCCTTTTCGTTGTGGACAGTTCTTAACGTAATGGGGTCCGCCACAGCCCCAACACTGCACGAGAGGCCTTGTTGTTACTTCACTGTCCAATTTACTAGAGGGCTCATTGGTTCTTGACTCACTGGTTCACCTTGACCTGAGTGAATTTTTATGAAAATTTCTACTGTTCTGTCCCTTCGCGAAACCCCTGTTACTTCCACCGCGACTCCCTTTACCATTTCCAGCCAATTTTTTGTTTCTTTTATCAGCTCCCCTTTTCCCTGGAACCTCTCCTTTCTGTTTACTTTGCTGATAGCAAATTCTAGCCTTATGTATGACTTCGTCCATAGTCTTCGGGCTGTCAAATTCGATCCTTTCCCTCATATACAGGGGTAAACTACTGACAAATCTTTGCACCTTAGCCTTCTCCTCTTTAATATAAGGTACATAGCGAAGTAACGATGTAAAGCGATTGATAAATTCGTCCACGGTCTGCTGCCCCAGACGCAAATCATGGAATTCTCTTGCTTTTTCATCGTAAAACCATTCTGTCAGATACCTCTCTTTAAAATATTTTTGAAATATTTCCCAGGTAATATTCTGCTCACTTACACCTCTCACTATCTTGACTTCCTCCCACCATAAGGTGGCTTTCCCTTGTAATTGAAAGATAGCTAAGTGCACCTTGAGGTTATGATCATATTCGTACAGCTGAAAATATTTGTTCATATTAATTAACCATGCCTCCACTGCTTCCTCTTGTTCTTCATCAAAGTGTGGCGGCTTGATCTTGCGGAACTCACCATGAAGTTCAATCCACTGTCTCTTCGATGTCTACTGCTCAGAGGCATTATCAGATTGTTCATCTTGTTCTTCATTCCTTCCTTCCGACCTTTCCGGTTCTGTGTGGAGATTTTGTTCTTCTGACACTCTCTGCTGTTCAGAACTAGGATTTGGCGGTTGCTGATTTTGTTTGTCCGATAGACTCTTTAAAATTCTTTCCTGCTTTATGGTTATTCTGGCGTTATCTTCTCGTGATCGTGCTATTTCATTCCTCAGTTCTTGTACTGTTTCTAGTATTGCATGGTTCGTATTACGAGTCTCCTCCCAAATTTGTACCCACAACTCAGGGTTCCTTCCAGGGCTTATTGTTGGTCCCTGACCTGCTACGAACCCATGGGGTCCGCTGCCTGCCCTTCGCATATTGATTGTCCCCTGTTTCTTCCTAGGAACCTCGTCAGAGGAAATAACTAGCACAGCAATTTTTTTTTTTTTTTGCATAGTTAGAATTACTGAGATAACATAAAATGAATCTTTTTCAACCACTTATCTCCCAGAGGCCACATTTTTGCAAACTTGGCCCTGATACCACTTGTAACACTCCGAACCCAATAAATATGCAGTAATTTTTTTTTATATGGTATATGATGACGTGTCTCTCTTGACATTGATGAGGATCCAATTTTCCGATCCGCCCTTTTGATTAGAGTTCAGATGCATTTATATCACATACTTTAATCCACCGACAAACGTATTATGGGTTACATCTCTGTACTATTGCCTGTAAATATTACAATGTAAATCCTTTTAAAAACTAAGGTTTAACATGTTGCAATAACTATCGCACTGTCCGGATTGACGTGGCCTGGCAGGTGAGACTTGGGAGTCTGTGACCTTGGGCTTCTCAACCCATCAATGGCTAAGGATGAAAGATTCGGATCCAACGGCCTAGCTCCAATTCAAGAACTATTCCACCACCTTACCGAGGTTATGCATCATTCGGACCTTACTCATTTCGTTGGTTCAGCTCACTGTTTCCCTCTTTCGCTCTGTGAGCACTTCATGCAGACAAATGGCCACCAGTGGGGTTTTAGCGCAGTCTAAACCTACCCTTGGTGTATGGATGGTTCGTTCCTATACCAGGTTATCGTTTCCCTACTATTGCTTATCATGCACATATATTTTTTTTACATAGTTGATTTGTTTTCTGTAAATTCATGTTCTAATCTGAGTTCCTATTTGTAGGAAGAAGGAAACGAGACCGAGGTTCTGGAAATTTATACCCACACAGTTATCTTCGCAAGCTGGTTGCTTGGTTCCGGGTAAGCACTTTTATGTGCGAAGAAGATTCTGGGTCAAACAATGGAGGTTTCTCCGTAGCTCTCGGGATCGATTGCTCCAGTTACATTATCTTTGTTTTTGATCAAGACATGTAGTTTTCCTTCTGTATTATAACTTAAGGTTCTTGACATAAACCTGGGTAGCGGTGAATAGAGATTTGGTTTGAAGTTTGAGGGTCTCGGTGGTCCTGTGATTGGACTACCGGGAGTAATTTACTCAAATGGTAGTGTATTCCGACTCCATACCCACAGTTGTTTTTTTTTTTGTTTTGTTATGACTCAGTATTTTTTTTAAAGAAAACTGTTCTCCCAAGTTAAGGGAAAAGACCTTACTATACAATACAATTATTTCTACAACATTATTGTTTTCACTACGCAGAACTGGGTTATATCGGAACCTCCTGTTATATATATGTTTTTCTATAGTATATTCCAGCTATGTCGTGGCAGTCATTTGTGTTGAAAACTATGTATATATATATATTTATACTGTTATATTTTTCCTCCTCTGTGACTATAATGTCTCTATTCCACAAATATTGTTTACGCTTAGGTTAGAATGGCTACTGGATTTCATTTTCTTGAGTCCTTACTGATATTTACGCTATTTGAGGTCTTTCATAACTGAACAGACAAGCATTGTTGTTCCCTGTAATTAAATTGGGAATTTTGTGTCTCTGTGTGCTACACAATGTAAAGATTCTGGTTATAATATGTTTGTTTCTTATTGCTGTTAGTTGATTAAAGGTCATGCCAAGAGTTTAATCCATGTTCTGGCTTCCAGGATTAATATCCCTTGTGTTCTCATGGATTGATATCCAAAACTTAACCAAGCCATTCTCACCCAGTTAAATTTTGAAGGGATTACCTTTACGGTTCCTCAGACAAGAGTTTTTGATTATCTAACGAGTCCTTAACAGGGAAAAGATTATTCCCACTATTCTAATAGTTAGCATTTACCTCTGCCAAATAACTAGTCTCTTTGCAAATTAATTCCACGAACAACTTCACTCTTCCTTCCCATACAGAGTGAACTAACACCCTGATTGGATCAGTAGGGTTTGTCCTCATTGACTCCTACAGTCTTCAGTTTCGCTCCATATGCAATTTTTTAAAGAAAAAATCTAAGAGGTTATATTTGTTTTTCCTTATGGACTTCCCGTTAGTTATCCATATCATAGTTTACATTTCTTTTTCCTTTCAGGGAGAACACAGTGGAGTTCCCTGATTCATGTCATTTCCACTGTTTCTGGTTCCATAACTTTTCGGCTTACCATTGCCATGGTTACCGTGTTTTCTAGAGATAATTCTCCAATGTCAGTGAATCGTAAAATACCAATAAATAGCTATTTGATTTATGACTATTTCCTTCGTAACTAATACAACAATATTGTTTCCTATGACTCGATTTTTAAAAGAAAATACAGCACAAACAAATTCTACCTTAGACCACAACTTACTATGCAATCTTTAATAATGAACACAGTCATGCAATTTTATCTCAGCCTACCACTTACTGCTCAATTTTTAAATATTCTACAGGGTTTAGCCACTTACCTGGTTTTCTGATAATTTGCTTATCACTAAGAAGCTGAGATTACCTCTTCCCATCTGCTTCTAATTTGCATCCCGTCCGTGAGATTCGTCCTACAGGAACCAAATCTGCCCCCGTGCTTCTTGCAGGACCACTATTCTTCAGCAAGTTATCTGCACTCAGTGCGTGGCTATCTGGTCCTCACCAGACTTAGCCAACTCTTCCCGTTCTTTCCTTCTCTGTCTGTCTGTATAGCACAGTGATCCCCTTTTCCATTCTTTTTCCTTTTTCTCTGGAAACCCCTTCCAGTTAAGGAAAGACGGTTAGGGTTCGGGAATTCCACAACTGTCTGGCCTTTCCCTTTTCTTGGGAAGTTCCAACTTTTACTTAAAAAAAAACAATATTATTAAATTTCAACCGATAGTAATGTTTCAGCAGTCTTTCATTTACCACAATACAAATTAAATATTTACATCAGTTCCGGGGAATTACAAGTATTAAAATATTTTAAAAAAGTAAACATTGATGTAGGTCATATTGAAATATTTCTAA
>APFE030379127.1:0-10030 GCA_000404065.3 Pinus taeda | reverse complement strand
GATCCATGTACTCACTTGAGTTTACCTTGATGAAGGACCATTGAAGCAAGGCCCCCGTCATTATCTTTTTCAATCTATGTGAAATACACTCCTCTCTTAAGATGTCCTCGGCACTGGTCTATAATGAATTCAGAGGTTGTCTCTAGGAAGCTTCTATATCCCCTGAAGCACTTGTGCTATAGGTGCTGGAAAAAGCTACAACATGAGGCAAGAGTTAGACATAAGCCAAATCTCCAATCCAATTTTGAGGACATAATAGTATAGTACAAGGCTTGGTATCAATAGGTTTCGTCAAAACTACAAGTAGAAATTATTGAGCTCTCAATCTCAAGAATAATATATAAAGTTTTGTCTAATTAGGATCTAGCCTCATTTTGTATTATGTGATTTTTTATTTAGAAAATATTAATAAATGTAAGTGGAAGTGGAAGTCAAGAGTGAAATAGGGAATATGAAGAGTCATTAGATAGAATAAAGACAAAATAAGCTCAAGAGTCATGAGGGAGGTCAAAGGTCACAAGAGGAGGGGAAAGGTCATCTCATTCATTATAAATAAACTATCATAAGTCAAGCAAGGGGATTTGTATTTGACATTAGTAGCCTTGTCTTCTCTAATCTAGCATAGGAGTAATTATAATTAATTGGAGAAGTAAGTGGTAACTTCATGTTCCACTATTGGGGCTAGTGTCATATTGTTGTATTGTGTACTTAGAACCTTCACTTAATTATTAGAAGCTCCCAGAGGCAACACACTTTCTGCATGTATCACGAATGTTATAAGACTATTCTTTAACATTTTATGGTATATGTTATTTCACTCATCCTAATATTAATGAACAATTCTGTTAACTTTAGTATGTATCTTGTCGAATGTGTGTTATACATGTTTTCATGATCATTATTATCTTGAGAAGCACTTTGGAGGCTAACTAATGATTCTTTCATATGTTTATGCATCTATTTTAGGATAGTACTATTACATTTCTTCTGGGGGCTCACTCTCTTCTCCTTTTACATGAAAGAACCTCTAATGAATTACAATTGATATTACACAAAATTTATTCACTTGTTGTCGCCAAAGGTATGTGTATGTCTTCTTATGTGTTTGTTGTAGCCAAGGTACATCTTTAAGATCATCGTTATGGAAACAAACTGTATTTCCATTTGGGGCTTCTAATCCAAATGGTGTGGGGTCTAACTGGACTTCACATTAGGGAGACCCCCTTCCTTGTTGTCGACATTGAACAACATCAATAAAATGTTAGAGTGAAGAGGGCCACTACTGAATCTTTGATTTTGTAGGAGCCCTATCTTATTTCAATTTTCATATTATAATGTCTTTCTAAAACTCCATTTCATATGCTTGGTTGAATTATATATATTCCTTAATATCTACATTTGATTTAGCTTAATCCATGGTTATCATTTTATGGATTATAAACTATGTGTTGAATATGTGATTGATTGTTGTTATAAATGGTTTATTTTCCATATGCAACATACTATGACTTTACCATATCACACTTGGTTTAATATGTTATTGGTTGGATGGCAAACTTATGATTAGGAGCATGCATCCATGTATATGGTGATATTTATTTCTAAAGTTCTTAACCTGCAGCCATAAGAAATGATGGTTCTTCGGCTAAGGGATATTTTTGTTAGATTTGTATCAAGGTTTATGAGTGATTTTCGATTCTCATTAGGGATGCTAATTATGAAATGTGCTAACTATCTCAAATCTACCACTCACATTTACTTGTAACTTGTAACCATTATTCTCTTTGTACTATCCTCCCGCCTATTGATGTATGAGCTAAGCTCTTGGGATTTTGAGGGTGCCAACTTCTTTCCATTTCATTGTTTCCCTCATACTTCTGAGAATCCTTTGTGAGCTAGGGTTTGGTCACCCACTTGTTATGTCTTCCCCTTATATTTCACCTCGATTCTGAGTTGAAATCCTCTTGGATTATTCTCATGGCATGCTTCATCTTGTTGGAAGATGTTGGATCTAAGATGGTTGAGTCATATGATGAATGTCATAGCTATTCCACTAGGTCAGATGGCATGATTTCCTTCAATAGTTTTAGGGTTACATTAAAGGGGTTGTTACGACTTTTTGCCTCTTCTTTTGATGGGAAGAAAACCCGAGTGGGTGGTTTGGTGATTTCTATAGATGTTAATTTCATTGCAAAGGCTACCCATCTCCCCATCGAGGGAGAAAAATGGTCTAAAAACTGTGAATTATGTGACATTCCATGGAAGAAAATTCTTGCTAGTAAAGATTTTGTATTTCATGTGAAATATATGCCTATTTCCTCATTCCAATTGAAATTCCAAAAGTTAGTGCTTTTACTACATCGGTATCTTACTCGCGAAGGTGATACAGTCTAGTTTTTATCTATCATGCAAGGTTTTTAATGGAATTTCTCAACCATTAACTTAATTTTCCATTTTATCTGTATAAAATCCTAGCTAACATGTCTCGTACGTACCAGCCACACTGCAAGAATTCAGAAAGATCACTCTTTCATCACAGTCTTATCTATATTCTAGTTAGGCACCAATTGCTAAAGGCATGGGATGATTGTGACCATTTCCTTGATCAAAATGGTTTCGATAAACATCAACTCCCCTAAGACTATGTTCCTCAAGTATCTATGCACATAATCCTTATTCACATAGTCGTCTTCATTACCATCTCATCATTCGTTACATAATGATAATGAAGAATCATTTCAAGAACCATACCCTTATGTTTCAAACAACAATAAATATGAAACCCTTAGACCCACTCTTGTCCGTGTAACTAGAAGCATGGTCATGGGTACCACTATTGATCATATGGAATTAAAATATGAATTTAGGGGTAACAACAATAAGAAATCCTCCAAAGTTAGTCTACAAGCTGAACATGTACATAAAATACTTGCACATGAAGAAGAGATTAATCAATGAGAAAAGAATCCTCAATTTAAGGTTACATTACAAAAGTTTAGAGGAAAATTGGTCAAGCAAGTCAAAACATGCATTTGAACACTCCTGCAAAGGAAGTGTTTGTTGATTTGATGGTTCTTCTCATGTCTTTATCAAAGAAGACCAAAAGCCAAGTTTAATATTTTGTAGACTATGGTAAGTTCAAGACTAATTTCAATAAAAACACTGAGAAGACTCTCCTCGGTCCTTCTAATTCTAACCCTGGTTTGTTGGACCTATACTAGCATCAACAATTCCTATTTACTATGCCATGCTTGAATAGTCATTTTAATTAGTTAATGCAAGAAAATGAATTACTCAGATCTTCATGTCAATATATGGAAGAAAACATAGAAAAAAATCCCCTAACACCGAAAATGAATTGTTGTACATTGGCTTCAACACACCCCATTGGTTTTGCAATATGGACTAACCACCTCTCAGGGATCCTAGCTATGAAAATTGTAGAAGAGAGTAATTCCTCTGGGTTTGGGTATAACGAGAATCATGATTCGAACAAGTTGTTTCAAAGTGATAGGTCTCAGTTTGAAACTCACCCAACTTGTGTTGGGGGGAGATTGTTGGACATTGGGTTCAATGTTCACCATTTGTTTCACGACATGGACTAACCACCTCTTATGTGTCCTAACTCTAGTGATTGTAACGGAGACTAATGCCAATGGGTTTTGTTGTAACGACAATCATGATTCCAACATAAATCTCGTGCTAAAGATACACATATTCTAATCAAGTCATCAAAGGTCAAACTAGTCATATCTTCTGATCAAGACGAACTCTTCCTAATAAATAATAATTTTATTGTTATCTATGCACGAAATTTTTGAATTTTTTGACGTATGTGGTTGTTTGATTTATTTTACTAAATTAAAAAAAAAAAAATTGCTACAAAATCTTTGATTCTGTAGCAACCATATCTCATTGTCGATACAATGTTCAATAATGGTTTTTTTGTTGCAACAAGTCCTTCATCTTTGTCAAATGATGGCTTTAGATCCTGTGGAGAAGGATATGCTTGATTGGTGTGTACTTATTGCAAGTTGTGCATGGATACCTTGTGAAACATTTGTCTTCTCCTTTTACCATTTTCAATTAGGCCCCGAGGTCAAGTAAACAATCAAATTATTTTTGTAACAGATAGTTAGAGACTTTTTAGGATTATTTTTTTAATAAAATGAGGTCTTTGGACTTGTATATAAAATATGGATTTTCTATAGTATATGGGTGTAGGTACTTGTTGTACCGTAGAGGGAAATGTTGAAGAAAATTAATGTTGTTTAAGATTTATGTGAATGTGGAATATTTTTGTAGTATGCTGATTTTTAAGACTTGGTTTTCTTCATATAACTATTTATTGATCCTTCAATTGTTCCATAGTCATTGATATTTATCATCTTTTGGCTTCTGTGTAATTTGGTTTCTCAGACTACAAGAAACACCAACCTATTATTTGTCTGATTTTAGTCCATAAACAGTTAGTGATTTCACCACATTTCTTTTATGTCTTACATTGATTCAATTTATATACATTTATATTCGATTAGTATCACTCCCTAGTGACTTGTGTCCTCGGATTGATAGTTGATTTGAGCATATATCTGGTCTAGGTTCTTATGCTTTTATTCTATAAATTTAGAACTTAAATAATGTCATTGTTCTCATACAAATTGAATTAATTTTTATGTTGTAGCGATTTCAAAGTTCATATGTTCATCTCAATTATTTTCTTATTGGTTTGATTCATAAACAAGTAATTGGATGATTATTTCTTCTATGATATTGTCCCAATAACTCTTTATATCTTACTCGAGTAATAGAAAGTAGAGTGCATTAATTAGACTCCTTTGCATTGATTCTTTATCCTAATTATAAGAAAATATACAGTTTGATTTGCATTTGTTCAAAAAATAAGAGACTTGCATTTTACCAATTGTCTGTCATTTTATTTCACATTAAGGATTACTTTTTGGTTTTAATTTTAATTTATAATTTCACATACCAAGAAAAAATAGGAACTATATTCTCATTGTCTCTATAGAAAATTATATTTCAAATATTTTTTGTACTAGTTACCTTCAGTTTTGGTCTTCACTTTGTTGTATCATAATTTTGTTATTATTTGTACTAATCTTAATGTATTCTTTTTTATAGAAATTATTTTATTTTTGTACATTATTCCTTTAGCTGATATTTTTCTTGTATAATTAATAGTTTATATTTATTATACTTTTAGTAGTTGTTAACATGTAGATTATATTTTATTATTTAAATTCTAGTTTTAGGTAGTACAATAATAGTAGTTAGCATATATTAGTCTTAGATTGGTTTTAGATTAACTATAGTTAGATTAAGATTAGTTTTTCCTTTGGGTTTTTCTTCACAAGGAGATGAATCCAAAGGTTACTGGAGCCTTAAAACTTGTTGATAATGACTACCCCAAATAACTAGGGCTATTTAAAGAGCTTTGCTTTGGGTCGTTTATCCCTTATTAATTAGGGTGCACAAAACCCATTTGAATAGTCTAGTGGCATCACTTTCTATAACCTAACGGAAAGGGTTATCACATAACTTTGTTTATTATTATTTCTTTTAACTATTTTTGGTTTTCCATTATATATGTTAATTTAAGTGTCTTTGATTTGATATTTTTATAAAATATAGTTTATCTATTGTCAGAATGGAATTTAGATAGGGCATCAATGTTCTTATTTTTCGTTGAAACATATGATGGTGTTATTTTCTGTGTGAATTAAAACCTTGTGATATTTTATATCTTTTTCCGAATATTTGGATTGATGGTGGGGCAATCTCTACATACAATAGAAATTAGAAATATAATGAGACCAAGTTAAATTTAGACCTCAATTGAACTAAGATGTAAGACTTCATAGTAAACTTTGCTTTATAACAATGTGTTTGAACTCATTAAGCTAACACACAAGGTTATATATGTGTGTGTGTGTGACCGAAGAAAACAATATTTATATCCATGAGGGATGAATATACATTTTGTTGTATAAAAAAGGACTAATATGAAAGTTTTATCTCCGTCGCATACTTATTTTCTAGGTTACTTTATATTTTAATAAATCATGTACATTATATATATATATATATATTATTTTATATATTTTTATATTATATATATATTATATATATATTATATAATATATATCATATATCATATATAGAGAGGAGAGAGGAGGGAGATGAGAGAGAGGGTTGAAGAGAGATGTGAGGAGAGAATGTTTTTTTTCAATAATTGGGATTGTATTTACAGAATTACTCTTAGAGGTTGACCACTTAAAAAGGAAAGTGAGCATAACTTTATATTTTTTATTATCAAAATAGATATGCTTGTTTTGTCTATATTTTCTCTTTTCTTGGGTTTTGCACTAAATTTATGTGAATACTTTTAATTTTTAGGTTTTATTACAATACTAGTGACATCCAAGATCTTTGTTGGGCACAAACAAAATTTTAATGGAAATATATAACTTGTTTTCCTTTTGTTGATTTTTTAAGAAGAAAGTTGATATCAATATTTAGGTCAATTTATGAAACACTCTATGTATTATTTGGAAAACTTAATCCAAGAACTAAATCCCTCTACAAAATTACTTGATTTGAAAATGAAATTCATCCAAAACAAAGTTTGGGACATTAAAGGAAGTTTGATGTAAAAAATGAGCCTCAAAAAAAAAAATGTACAGCAAAAATCAACTTTATAAAAATCAATAGGATTCATTATGATGATGTCAACCATGGGGGATGCTTCAACATTTTTGGAGTAAAAAGGTAAAAAGGTTAAAAAAAAAAGTATTTTTTCAGCTCGTATTTTCAACGTATCTCCCAACAATTTTAATCATATTTTGATAACTAGCACTAGTTTGATGCAATAATTATTTTTTCTTCAAAGGAGTACCCATGTTGCATACTGTTGATGGATTTTCCTACACAAAAAATCCATGTATTTCATATTTTTCGTGTAGTAGGGTCCATATAAAGTATGGAACATGGGTACTCCTTGGATGAAAAATCAAATTGTGCATCCAACAACTGCTCCTCCTTGAAATTTGAGTAAAATTGTCGGGAGATAAGTTGAAAATACAAGTTGAAAATGAGTTTTTTCTTTTTTCGCTCCAAAACTTGATGAGGTAATCTAATCTTATTTTATTATATCCATTATTATTGTATAATATTCCTAACAAGACCTATTTTATACCTCAAAATTTATTTAGTGAGTAGAGATATCATTGAATTAAAATAACATTCATTTAAGGGTTTATGTTAGAGAGGTTGTTAATTTCACATTGGTTATATTGTGAGAGAGTGCATAAATTTCAATCAAATTAGTGTTAATAGAACTAGAGAAGTCATCGAATTTCATAATTGCGATCATAATATCCATTACAAGAAGCATAGTAGGATTAATGATCATCTTATATTTTTAGCCTTAAACTTTACCTTGCACAAGTTACCTTCCAGTGATTTTCAGATATTTTTGTAGGGCTAGAAAGTTCATTTCATTTCTCATTAGAGACATGCTATAGAGTCTTTAAATAAAATGGGGATATGTCATTCAATCAATAACATTATGATAGAGAAAGAATACACACATGAAATACAAGTGGAATTACATTGTTGGGAACTCTGGTTGGTAACCCCTTGAATATTACTACATCAAGCAATCCCCATATATAGAATTTCACTTCCATGTACCTTTAGGTCTATAAGAAGTTCCTTTCGTATACCTAAAATTTAGCTTATATAAGCTAACAAGATGTATTATTTCTATAGTACACCAAGAATATCTATTAAAGAAACAACTTTGTAGCACCCATGTAGTTGAGTAGCATGACTATATGCATGGTTCATGTCAACCTCACCTTGTTAACCAATACTTATAATTTTCACTCTTAAAAGGGGTTTTAAAATTATGAAAAATGAAGTTAATATATCATATGCATTGGGGGGTGGGTCGAGGTACTAGGGGGTTTATAGTTATTCGAGATATAAAAAGGATTATGTTCTAAAGATAAGAGCTTTTCGTTATTGGAAAAGATGTATTGGGACAAGGATTCAATAAAAAGATTTTTAGCAATATTGATAAATATCTCCTGAATCTAGCGATATTTCTTAATATTCCATGAATAAATGTGGCATGTCATATATTCACTAAGTGAAGACCTCACGGCATATCGAGCCTCTATAGTTAGTGCCCTGGGATATTGGTCCAAGTACTATTATTCGATCAACATATATGTTAGAGATCTACAACCCTTCACACCCCCTTGTCCTTGAGACCTAGTAATTTTTTCTAGTCGACTTATCCATGAAGAATAATCCCTATCAACCACACAATACATCTTCAAGCAACATGAATAGCTATTCCACTTTAAATATGTTCAATAGCTTGGAATGGTACGTTAAGAAAGTGGAGGTAAATTTCGATAAGAAGATAGACAAGAAGTTATATTAGAACAATGTGCAAAACCACAGGATGTTGATTGAGAACATTCACAAGATTTTCATTGACAAGTTCTCAAGTATACTAGCTCAAGGCATACTTGGACAACAACATTGGAATACACAACTCATTTAGCAACACCATGAAGAAACTTCTAACTTGGGACTATGTAGCCTTTCACAACCCTCTTTAGGTCTACAGATTAATAGACTAATGGATAATAACATATGACATTGTTCTCCTAAGGTGGACTTGAAGAAGTTTGATGGCTTTGATCAATATGGGTCTCTCAAAGGAACATTACTGCATTGTCCATGGCATTACTAATGCCATGATGAAACTTAAGGTGGTGGACCTATATTTAGATATAGAATTATGCCAATTGTGAAAATAAGCATAAAAAATCATGTCTAACCTACATTGCCGATAGTCATTTTGTTAAAGTTTCCCATGCACATTATTAAAGATAGACCTTTAATTAGAGTGATTTACTAAGTCACTCTAAAAAGGTTTAGTGACAAACTTTACCTAAACCTTTAAGCAATAACCATCAAGACAAAAATAAATTCCTTTTATAAAAATGTTTCATAAGTAACATCAAGGAAGAGATTCTAACACAAGTTAGAACTTAGTGTCCTACAAACAAGAAACCAAACATTCATTGTTTGCACGTGTCCTCCTGAGAGTAATTCTCCAAGCAGAACTTCAACTCATCCCTTAAAAATACAATAGTGTCTCTGATAGAAATGGTAAACCATCAAATACGTGGACTCTGTTTAGTTGTGATGAAAAATCAATAGTGGCTTACTAAAGATGTAAACGGTCTTACGTTCTAAATGTTTATGTTTATTATCTAAAACATTTGAGTCAAAGGGACAAATGTGTTTCAAATATGATATTAATTGCCAAAAAAAATTATTTACGTCGAGTAAATACAATTTGGGTATGATTACATCATACTATGGACTTGGACTGAGGTGATGATGATAATGAGATGAGAGGACCTCCTTTTAAGTATTCAGTTAAGGCCAACGCAATAAGCCCAATCATGGCAAGACGCCCATTCCACATCTCTGCTCCAGAAGACATTATTGTTTGTGATTTGCTCTCTGTCGAAACTCCCTTGAACATAGGTATCACTGAAGCAAGTGTTAGCAGAAATGCCCTTCCAACAAACAATGGAACTCCTCCATTGGCGAGCTGAGAGAAGAGATCCCTCCCACCAGCAATTTCCACCCTAAGAGCTGAGACAAATCCGAGCATAGCGAGTCTCCCATTTATGGTCTATGGCGCTGGTCCACTGAAACCAGAAACGTCCCCGAACATGGTGCTAACCTGTATTATTGCAGCGATTTTACTTCATTATGATATGAATTCTACTATTTCGAAGGGAATCAGACGAACATGGGCTCAGTCAATTTTTTGCCCACACACATGTACTTGCCTTTCCATTCCCGAATATTTGGGTAACTTGCAATAGATTTAAGCTCAGAGATCTGGCTTATTATATGTAAAAGTGAACACCAACTCGCTTACCTTCCTAGGTGGAGGAGGAGGAGAAATGGG
>APFE030379105.1:75032-104388 GCA_000404065.3 Pinus taeda | reverse complement strand
AAATGGGCAAGTAGAAAGTAGTAATAAGGTAATAGAATCAATTTTAACAAAAACTATTGCATCGCATAGGCGAGATTGGGCCACCCAACTACCTGAGGCACTGTGGGCCTATAGAACCACATGGAGAAGTACTACAGTCTATTCGCCTTATCAATTAGTGTTTCGAAAACAACCTATCTTCCCCATAGAATTCGAAATCCAAACGCTATGAACTGCACAGGAAGTCGGCCTAGATCTGAGTGAGGCACAAATCAATCGATTACAGCATATTAATGAATTGGACGAAATCAGGCTCTCTGCATTACAAAATACAGCATTGATTCAACAGCAGCAAGCTAAATATCAATTAGTGTTTCGAAAACAACCTATCTTCCCCATAGAATTCGAAATCCAAACGCTATGAACTGCATAGGAAGTCGGCCTAGATCTAAGTGAGGCACAAATCAATCGATTACAGCAGATTAATGAATTGGACGAAATCAGGCTCTCTGCATTACAAAATACAGCATTGATTCAACAGCGGCAAGCTAAATGGCATGATGCACTTATCAAGAACAAAGTCTTTCACGAAGGAGACTGGGCTCTGTTATACAACTCTCAGTTTCAGGACTTCCCGGGGAAACTCCAGACTCGATGGTTAGGACCATACGAAATCCAGAAGGTACATGATAACGAGACCCTTACTCTGACCACAATTAACGATTCTGGATATGCATTCAAAGTAAATGGCCACCGAGTTCGTCTCTATCGAAAGCCACTTACTCGGGAATCCTTTTGTCAGCAGCTACGACAAGATACTGATATGGAAATTTTAGGAGAGGAAGCGAAATCTTCCTCACCTATAATTTAAGGAATTCATTTTTTCATAACTTGTACATAACATCTTGTATATATGTTTTCCTGATTTTCTTTTTGCATTCTAAGTGGTTCTGTTGTTCCTTTTCAAAAGGAACAGCACTGGTGTGTTTCTGTTGTTCCTTTTCAGAAGGAACAGCACTGGCGTGTTTCTGCGGTTCCTTTTCAAAAGGAACAGCACTGGTGTGTTTCTGCTGTTCCTTTTCAAGAGGAACAGCACTTGTGTGATTTTGTTGTTCCTTTTCAAAAGGAACAGAACTGGTGTGTTTTTGCTGTTCGTTTTCAAAAGGAACAGCACTTGCGTGATTTTGTTGTTCCTTTTCAAAAGGAACAACACTTGCGTGATTTTGTTGTCCCTTTTCAAAAGGAACAGCACTTGCATGATTTTGTTGTTCCTTTTCAAAAGGAACAGCACTTGCGTGATTTTGTTGTTCCTTTTCAAAAGGAACAGCACTTGTGTGATTTTGCTGTTCCTTTTCAAAAGGAACAGCACTTGTGTGATTTTGTTGTTCCTTTTCAAAAGGAACAGCACTTGTGTGATTTTGTTGTTCCTTTTCAAAAGGAACAGCACTTGTGTAATTTTGTTGTTCCTTTTCAAAAAGAACAGCACTTGTGTGTTTTGTTGTTCCTTCTCAAAAGGAACAGCACTTGAGTGTGTCTGCTGTTCCTTTTCAAAAGGAACAACATTTGAGTGTCTCTGTTGTTCCTTTCTCAGAAGGAACAGCATTCGCGATTTTCCGTTGTTCCTTTCAAAGAAACGGCATCCTATGAGTTTATTTGCATGAATTCTTCTCTGAGGAATGCCATCGGCATCCTTTTGCTCTTATTGAGGATATTTGCACCCATGTTCTTCCCAGTCTTTTAGATACAGCAATGGACTTATGCGATGAACATAAACCATGATATACCGAGGTCAACAGATCATAGATCACCATCACTATAAAGCCTACTATTTATAAGAGGACAAGAGGAGGGACCTTAACTTTTCATCTTCGCTGTCATTGTCTCATTACCGGCACCCTGGTTGGTGATCTTTATCATGACGATTTCCCTAAGAATATCTCTTGACTATTACTTAGGAGTAAGAACAAAGGATTTGTATTTGTCTGTTGGGATGATAAGACTTCTTCCACCATTCACCTCTCTTAAGGAGTGCGGAACCACCCTTATGTGTAAATAAACAAAAAGAGAGGTGCTCTGCAAAAACAAAAAGAAAATATGAAAATTGTCAAATGCAGGATAGGGGGTCTCATTGAGAGCCAGCCTACCATGATCATAAGGATGGAAGCGAAGTGGCATTCCCATTACGGCCACCACACCAGGGATATGGTCCGAAGGTACATTAACAAACAAACCTTGGAACAGGGGGTCTCATCACGAGCCGGCCTGTCCACGTTTCGCGCCTACCTTGTGAATGGCATTATGGCTATCTGGTTACCAAGCCAGCATAATGGCCTGCATTTTGACAAAGCACTCTTCAGAATACACACAAAGGATCATGGTTCCGGAGGGTGAAATAAACAACTATGCCAAGGTTATGAACACCTGTTGGCAGCAGAGCTCTGTTAATGGCATCGAAGTCGTAATGGTTACACCAACAGGTATGATATCAATATTTTTTGTCTTTTATATCCTTTGGATAGATCATATGTCACACCCCGATGTATATATCGCATGAATATTCATTACCACCAATCATGGCAACGGAACTGACAATGACCACTGGAGATTTTGTACACTTGACATACGTCCCATCCCCCGGCCTCTCATTATATCACGCAGACTCTTATGTAAAACGCGATCTACCTTTTTGCCTCGATTTCGGCATTTCGTTGTTTTTCTAAAACATGGCATAATTTCATATGTTGTTTCTTAATGACTTGACTTCCGACTGGCTGCTGCTCCTCTCTTTGACGGCTGGGGACAGCCTATCCGATCGCGGGGGGGAGGTAACCTCATTACTCCATGGAGTACATGGTTGCACACCATTCGGGCGAGATAATGTACGAAGGTATGGCATGCTTTAACGGTATGATAATTCCATTTTACAGAAATTGCCGTCCACGATCCTTTTTTGTTGCATGCTCTGTGTTCTTTTCCGAAATTTGGCGACGATCATCCTCTCTGCGTCTCAAACACCGCAAGTAGTTGTTGTTCCATTAAGAATTCTGAGTAGAATCATGGGCGGAAAGATGGTCCGAAGCGAACCTCACGAGTTGACAGTGTCCGCTGTTGCCCGCAAAATCCTGGAAAACGCAGGGTGGTTGAATTATTTCAGCGGCCTGCAAGAATCAAATGAAGCAGTGGCATTGGAATTCCTGCAAAATTTGCAAGAAAATTATTCCATAGTAGGAGGAAAGCGGATAGCGGTCACGGAGAATATCATCGCAGAAGTCTCGGGACTACAAGCTGTCGAACCCGTATGGACGCTGAAAAAGGAAAGATTACAAAAGGCTATGGAAATTTTCCAGGACGAAGGCCAGAGCTTGACAGTCAAAGGGAAAGGAGTTCTGCCGGCAACGCTAGGGGAACCCTGAACTGACCGAGCTAGCAAAGATAGTGCAGAGCTATATCACCTACGAAGGGAGAAAAGACGTGGTAAGACCTCGTCACCTGAAACTTTTAGCTGTTTTAAAAGGAAAATGTTCTGTAAATCTCCCTGCACTTTTAAATTCATTATTACATGACGCGGCCTGAAGCCCGAAAAAGGCACAGCACATAGACGCAGTCGTTAGCCATCATCGACTGATTCGATTAATAGTGAGCCACAGTCTCACTCACCAACAAAGCACTTGGGAGGAACTAATCGCAATAGTCGAGGGGGGATTGGCTGCACCACCCCCAAAACCTAAACACTCCTCCAGCACGCCGGAACGATTAGAGAAACGTAAAGAATCAGCAACAGAAAGACATGCTGCTCCAAAACGGAAACAATCCTCCAGTACGCCAGAACGACCAGAGAAACCTAGAGAATTTGCTGGCACACCCGAACAGCCTGAGAGACCAAGGAAATCAGCTCGGCTGGCTCAGATACGGGGAAGGCTGGAAAAGATTCAGGGAACCATTGCCCAACCAATTGAAATTGCAGACGAACCTCCAGAACCAGAAGGAGGGCCCTCCGAAGAAAATGCTGAGTAGTCAGGGGCCGAGGCTGACCAGCCTGGAGGAGGTATTGGGGAAAGAGATGAGCACTCTGAGGCAGAGACAGCTACCGAGCAGGTCAATCAAGAAGAAGAAGTAGTACAGCCAGAGGGTAGCCCGTTGCAGGACCCTGTGGGCGAGGAGGAATTGGCAGCAGTCCTGGCCAATATGGGGGAATATGGCCAGCCCTCCAGCACAGCAGGCATCCCTGACGGACCCATGGAGGAAGATATACCCGAGAAAGCACATGAAGATAAGGCAGGAGAAGAAAACCTGCCTGGTTATGATGATGAAATGAAAGACACCAATCAGGGACAATCTGTCCCCAAGATGTCAGAAGATATCCCAGACGAAGAAGGAGCAAACTTAAGGGCCAAACCCTCTGCTGAGGCAAAGGAAATTAAGAAATTAAGGAAGAAACAACAGAGGTTGCTGGGCACTATAGCCAGTCTCCGACAGCACATTTGAATTTTGAAAGCCAATTTGAGGATACAAAGGACTGCAAGGAAAAGGAGGAGGGCCACTGCAGTAAAAACTTGGAGGACAAGAAGGTGACAGACCTATACCCGTTTTGTTGGTCGAAACCCCATTAGGAGACCTACTGCCAAGGAACAGTCTGTTGTTCCAAATGACAACGAGGAATAGGTTGTTGTTCCAAGTGACATTGAAGAACAAACTGTTGTTCCAAATATCGTGGAGGGACAGACTGTTGTTCCATCTGACCCTGAAGAACGGATGGACATTCCAATGGAACAGCAAGAGGCTCCGATGGCAAGAGGACCACAGCAACCCTTTATTCGCGTTAAGAAAGAAACACAAAGCAAAGAGGCCCAAACAGAAGCACCACCCTCAGGGGTAATTTGGGTCCTAAACTCTAAACAGCGTAATAGAAAGGTCCAGGTTAAACTCCCAGCCTCTACGGCTTTATGGAAAAAGGATCCAAAAACAAGGACCTTGCACAAAATGATGAAGGAAGCTCAGCAAGAAGTTGAGCAGCTGCGAGAACAAACAGTCCCCCGGGAGAAATACGAAGAGCTACAACAGCAACTTCAGGATATTAGTCAGTTCGAGAGCCAGGCCTTCGAAGGATGGCAAAAGGAACAAGAAAAGGTTGCTAAGGTAACTCGTCGATTAGATAGTGTTGTTAAGTAGATGGACACTGTGTGTTCCTTGTATAATGACGTTTTGACTTGTAGGGCCCCTGCTAAGAATTATGCTTTATTTTTGCTTGAACGATATTTGAGATTGAAAATAAAAGCCGTTAGGGCAGGTGCACCTATTCACATCAACACTGTTAATGATTTTATAGATTGTTGCAAGCATTACGGAATTAAGGTTTAAAGGTTATTGTGCAAGTTTTACTTGTACAACCTCGTGCTAGACCAGGAAACTGATTTAAATCATGGCCCTTTTGTTGGCGATATACAATTCCAAGCCTTTATCTCATTTGGGGTTAATCAGCTGAAATGGATCAAAGCTTATAACACCTTTCAGAGACAGGAGAATAGCCTAGACTTATGGGTACAAGCCGAACCTAGAGACCTAGTGACGCTATGGAGAGAGCATAGGAGCCTTATGAGGATCCCGGGTGTCATCGAGATATTAGGACCCATGCACGAAGACTTGATCTGACATAGTCTGGAATATTTCCTGAATATTAAAGACCTTGCCATCGATGCTGCAAAATTTTGATACCGGACCTCTAGCCCAAATATCCAGCTCAAGGAACCATTCAAATACGAGAATTTTGAGCTGGTTGCCAGCCGATTGAACCTTTATGGGGAACGGATTCTGCAAGCAGGGCCATCCTAGTTGGGGTATCGATTTCGCAGTCCAATTATTTGGCACCCTGCACCCGGATATCAGGCCTTGTATGAAATGCCTGCGGATCAAATAAATCAGTTCTTTGATAATCTAGTTGCTCATCACGGTTGTCGGCCTCCTCGCGAGATCCCCTCTCCAGCCTATTCTCTCACCGCCTTGCATGTTAACTATAATGTTTTCATGAGGGCATGAAACAGGGTAAGCAAGGGGGTGTGTGGAGCACTTGGAAGGTATGCTTTTGACAAGCAATTTAGTGGCTTTTCAATAATATTTGTAACCTTTTCTGCCTTATAAATTCAAAAGAGATAAAGGATTTTAATAAAATGTGCAAGAATTGAAAAAGGAAGCTCAATTACTAATAATTGTCGTCTTTCTATGTAGGAAGACGTGGAAGCAAGGAGTTGTCGTCCAAAAGCGAGAAGCAGAGGAAGAATAACTGCTGTCCCTCCAGAGGGGAACCGGATGCGAACAAGATCGAGCAAATCAGAGCTTAATAGCCCAAGAAAGGAAGAAGGGATACCGGGTCGGCGAACGCGAGAAAGAAAAGTGAAGGATTAACCGATTGGCGAATCCCTCAGGATCTTCGATCCTGAGGGATCGTTGTTTTACTTATCTTTGTTATCTAGATACCTCCGTCGTTACTTTTATATAAAGGAACAACGTCATTGAGCAAAGGGACTATTGTTTTTATAATTTTAAGTTTCAGAACAAAACTTTGATCATCAAGTCTCACTGAGACCTGGTTTTGTTAGACATTTGTTTATGCATTAATATAAAAGACTGGTGTTTATTTCATCTCTGCATCTGGAGTAATCTAAGGCGGTGTAGCATTGGCATCTAAGGGCCCGGCTCCGAAGGACACTTGCTTTTGTATCATTATACTGCGAGCTGTGTGTGGTTTGTTTATCTTCATTGCTCAGTAATCTGATACATCTTTTATATGATATGCTATGCTCTGTTCTGATCAATACATGAATGATTTCTCCATGTAATGACTCTGCACTGTATAATTGGATCCATTCAGAGTTGAATTGTGTCTTTAATCAGCTATTTCTGTAATAGAGTGTTGGTATGAATGTTACTGTCATTGGATCCATGTGAAATAATACTTGTTGGGACTTGAAAGTAATGTTACTCTGTTTAGAAACATAGTTATATCATCCATCATTCTCAGGTTACTGTATTAGTATAGAACATGTATATATGGTTGATGCTTGATGTTCCATAATTCATCAAGGAATGTTGTTTCATAAAGTATATCTTATCTAGTTTGCTTGAAGAGAAAATCAGAGTGTGAATCAGTTGGTTTTAACTCGCGAGATTCAGTCTTTCAACTGTTGTTCCATTTACTGCTGTTCCATTTACTGTTGTTCTATTTATTGCTGTTCCATTTCCATTTTGGTGTTCCATTTTACCTTATGTCGTTTTATTTACCTGCCTTCATTGTTTTGGTGTGAGAGAAGGTCTAAGGCTGTAGTGAGCCTCAGCAAGATGCTGCCTAGCTCCCAGACCTATAAGTCCATGCTCTAATTTCCTTTTTATCAGTTTCTAGAGGGATGGGTTATTGCTTCCGTACCCTTGACTGATCAACTATCTTGTCTGATTCTATATTTTGGATTAGTTCAGTTACAGCTTAGCATCTGTCTTCTTTTGTATCTTCTGAACATTATACTACTAAGAATTACTCAGACAAATAGCCTCGGATTGAGTTACTCTTTACAATAACAAAACGTTCCCGGATTGATTTATTAATGTGGATATTTAGAGGTGTGAGAGACCCTAGCTATAGCCCTACACCATGCAGCTGTGACATGGTAAGGCTCTGTAGATTTTGCTTTTCTTCTATGGCAGAAACTTTTGAATCAAACTTAGGAGATAAAGATCTTAGAACTTTTTCAACCAAAACAACTTCTTTTATTTCTTCACCCAAGTTTTTCATACAATTTATGATCTCATATATACGTAGGAATTAGCTAGCCACACTTTCATCATTATGCATTCTGAAACTTTCATATTGAATTCTAAGAGTTTGTAATTTTGTTCGTTTTACCTACTCATCTCCTTCATAGCTCATAACGATTTTGTCCCATATTTCTTTTGCGCTTTTGAGCTGCATTACCTTGACAAATTCTGATTGTGATAGACTTCCCAATAGAGTATTGACAGCTTTTGCATTTGTTTCATACTTCTTCTTCTCTGTTGGATCTGTAGGAGTTGCTGACGGAAATGTGTATCCTATTTCCACAATATCCCAAACTTATGTACCAAGAGATTGAAGATAGGCAGTGATTCTTACCTTCCAATAGACGAAGTTGGTCCCATCAAATATCGGTGGCCTGATAGATGCTTCCTTTTCATAGTTTCTCATGATGATAGATCTTCCTTCAAGAGATCAAACTTCTGTTGAAGGACCTGCTCTGATACCAATTGATGAAAATAATACTGAGAGGGGGGGGTGAATCAGTATTATCAAATTCTTTTCAATTTATACAAACATTTGTAGATCCGACTATTGAAACTTGCTTATATCTTCCAAACTTATAATTTAAGTTATTCTTCAGATGTTGGTCATTAATCTGTATATAAGCACCATATAAATAGAAACACAAAATAGACAGTCGCACCAAGAATACAATATGTAAGGTGGAAACCCAATGTGGGTGAAAACCACCTGCTGCAATATGTCTCTATCTTCTTTCAATTAGAAACTTCTTTCTACAATGATTCTGTACTTGTGCAGTCCTTTACCAGTACGTAGGCTGCAACCTGCAGAGAGCTACAACCCTCTCTCGTTTTCCAGACTCTCCTGGAAGGGGGCTACAACACCCTTAGCTCTTGTACTAGTTGAGATACTAGTACGTAGGTTTTGACCTACAGAAGGCTACAACCTTCTCTCTTCTTCCAGGGACCATGTTTCATAAATTTTCAGACTGGATCCATGAACATCAAATAATCATCAAGTATATGTGTATAAACCAATATCTTTTTCACAAAAAATTACTGAATCAACCAATAACTTCTCAAAATGTTGTAACCAAAAACAGACACCAATTCTAAACCCAAAACACTGCAGCAATAGACAAATGGCAGCTAAAATATATTTCAAGAAAAGTCTGCAACTTCACCAAAAGAAACCTAAAACACTGCAGCAATAGACAAATGGCAGCTAAAATATATTTCAAGGAAAGTCCGCAACTTCACCAAAAGAAACCTGCGGATATCCGCACTTCTGCCGTGTCGAGTCTGCGCACCTACCTTGTCTTTTGCTCTGTGCACCTCCGCACTTCTCTGTCTACTATTCTGCGCATCTCCGCACCTGCGGCGTCTTCTATTCTGTGCACCTCTGCACTGCTCTGTGTATTGTTCTGCGCACCTCCGCACCTGTGGCGTCTTCTGTTCTGCGCACCTCCGCACCTGTTCTTTCCACTAGCCTGCGCACCTCTGCACCTGCGTCGTATCTTTGCCTGCAGACCTTCGGGTATAGACACTTAATCAGTCCTCAATTATAACCCAGACTGTCAGATTCATAGATCTGATCATGCGCCAAAGAGATCTCAACCCCTCAGTAGATCCTTCTTCTAATGCTCAGGTCTCTCCTTGATTCAAGTCTAGCTATAATTCACCAGCAGATCACCAATATTTCAGATCTTATTTTCTTAAGATATTCAACACACTTATACCCAGCCAAATGATCTCTTTTCCTTTTTATAGCCAAGGCCTTACTCAAACCATGGACCAAAACCATTGAGAAACAATACTAGGGACCCAAAACCTAGGTTCAATATTTTAGATGCAAAACCACGGACCAAAACCATAGGATCAAAAACGTCAGGCTAAATACCATGGCCCAACCATAAGATTTCCCATGTGTGCGTTTTTCTCTACATGAAAGTCCGTGCACTTTAGGTTCGCACCTTTTGTTCGTGAGACCTGCGAACATGTCCGCACCTTTTCATCGATTCCCCTGCGCAACCTGCCAAAGTCCGCATCTTTTGATCAGTGCACTTGCGGAACCCGAAAATAACATTGTTGCACTATAATTTGTCATATGATTCCTTTGTCCTGCATTCCATTTATTCTGCCACATCTGATATTTCTTTTGTAGACTCATCTAGTTGTGTATAAGTGAATTGTTCCTCTATGAGTGGGTTGCCATCAAGTACAACACATACATCATAA
Organism: Pinus taeda; assembly: GCA_000404065.3. Taxonomy (NCBI): domain Eukaryota; kingdom Viridiplantae; phylum Streptophyta; class Pinopsida; order Pinales; family Pinaceae; genus Pinus; species Pinus taeda. Next base: position 94,389 of record APFE030379105.1, on the reverse strand, counting down.
TGCCAACAATCTACAGATTGAATCAATACTCCCCGAAGGACCAAGGCCTTGCACTAAAAATGAACCAAAATAGAGAAGCTGGTATTCAACTAGTGTGTCGCCAAGTGTTGTAGCGACTGCAACACCTAATAGCCTAGCCTCATCCAGCGTTCCTGAATTGCGCACTTCTCATATGCAACCCCTAAGCTTTTCCCTTTCCTGTTAGAACTGTGCAATGCGCAGAAAGCCAATCCTCCCTTGGCATCCAAAACTGTGCAGTGGCTTATTCTAGTGTACTTCCCTCAGCCCAAACCCATTGTATCTAGAAATTGCACAGTTTTGCCTCTCATACATCTCAGTTGCCAAGCCCACCTTGCCTCTTGAAACTAGGTAGATGTGTCCTCCCAGGGCCTTATCCTGTAGCAGTTACTACCCTCTTAAACTGCGCAATCTTATCTCTCAGTGTCCAATAAGAAGGATGAGATGCTAGATGACTCTCAATGAGCTAAGGAGACCAAGGAACCCATGGTATGATAGAAGATCGAGACCGCATGAGTACTCCATCTGATGCATAACCCTTTGGAAGGCGGGCATGGAAATCAAAGCACGTCTTTTGAAAAATACCTTTTAGTGTAGTAGGAAGGACCACTTAGCACTGTCATATCATTATGTCTTCAATGACATGCATGGTTGCAAGAATTGAAATTCATTCCATGTGTTTCCTTTAAGTGTCTTGCTCCCTTTCGCTTATTGGATCAATTGTCATCTGTTGGCATGTTTGGTTGTCATGTCATCTTTGTGAGCCTTTCTAGTGACCTTGAAGGTTGGTCTTTGTGTATACAATTTTTCCTAGCCATGTAAACACCTAGCACACTCATACACAAAGTTTTAAGCATTGTCGCACAAGTGTTGTCACAGTCATCCTAAAGTCTATCTCAAATGTTGCACTTATCGCTTTTTGTTCTAGACAGTCTTACAGAGGGTAATGTTTTGTCTTGCTACTCTAGTGGTCTATGTTGTCATATCGTTGAAGTATGCTAAGTGTGCAATCCCCATTTCAAGTTCCTCACAATTTCACCTGCCTCCCACACTTAGCCATTTTTTTCCAAAAATCCTCCTGACCGGGCAACTCACTATCACCGCACCCCATTTGAACTGCGCACCGCACAGTCTTAACCCTCAGTGATGAAACCCTTCTGCCTAGAAATGCACAGTGCATAGTCACTTTACCCCAAGGCAGTTGCATTGTGCCATTCCAAAGCTAAGTAGATTGCCTTTATCCCCAAAATTGCGCAACAGCTTCTCCTAGCCTGACTAGAACTGCACATTTCATAAGATCAGTCATCAAGCCTCCTCCCTTCCTACTGGAACCCCACAATGCATAGAGAACCAAACCTTCCTTTCCTCCCAAAAATGCATATAAGTGTCTCCCTAGTGTCCTCCCTTAGTTGGGACTCACTGATCTCAAGAATTGTGTAAATTTGTCCTCCCAAGCCCCTCTAAGCAATTTTCCTTGGCAATGAAGACTGTGCTCAAGAGTTCCTCAACCAAGCCTGAGTTGCGTTCTGTGTAATATCAGTGAACAATCTTCCTCCCTATAACCTGGAACTGCGCAATCCATAGTTACTAGGCCCTCTTTCCTAGCCTGTCACATTTCTCGGGTTCAGTCCATGGATAATGGTGCATCATCTTAGACTAGAGAGTTTTTGGATTTGATGTCGTCCCGTCATGAGTGAATTGCAAGAACATGTACACTGCTATATCATGATGAGACGATGAATAAGGAGAAGGAGGAGCGAACATGCTATAAGACTCACCTACAGTTAGACGGACGAAGAAGCTTATCAAGAACAAGCAAAGGGAACGCATGCATGCAACCATCTCTCAAGACCAAAGATCATTAAAGACCCTACATCATCAAGTTATGCAAAGAAGAAGAGAAAGCACATCTAAGATCACATCCATCACTCAGCAGCAACAACGGCTTGACATTGCCACCTCAACAAGCTAGTCCATGTCAGTAGTGTCATGTCAAGTTGTGTCATGAATTTTCAAAGGCCACATCACTATTATGGGCCATGTCTATTGTAAATAGAATGTAATGTAAAGTGGAAGTCCAATTGACACACATGAATATGAAGAGTCATGTCAGTTGAAAAGTCATAGGAATTTGAATAGTCATGAGGGTAGTCGAAGAGTCACAAGGGTGAAGCATCAGCCTTGTTTATATATACCCCCTCATTATATGAGCAAAGGACTTTTCGCCTTAGGTCCTCCCACAAAGCATAGAGAGTTTCAATCAGTTCTTTCAGGAGCGAGGAGTGGCTCCATTGTCCCACTACTGGGGCTAGTGATGTATGATGTAAATATGTGTCTTGGAACTTTTTCTTAATACATAAGCTTGTTCATCCTAACACATTTCCATGCATGACTTGTGGATGTTTGTAAGACTTGTTAGAGCCTAGATTGACCTCAGGCTGAAGGGAAGCAATCCTAGGATAACCACAAACCAAGCTTAGCCTTGTAGCTAGCCCTACAAGGCCGAGAGAGGGATCTCTCCTTTAGAATCTCTGTCGAGATGACTGGATTAAATATGGATTTTAGGCTAGGTATAGTAGCTCTAGGGTTTTTGGTTGATTTTCATGGTTTTGTTGCTGGATCAAATGGAGCAGGCAGCTTTGGGTCTGGGAAATCAAGTCAGAATTGCAAGGTGTTCTGTGGGGCAAGGTAGGTAGGTGTTTTGGTACTTGGGATTGAGTGAGATGGTAGGTCTAATACTGGTGAGGAGCTGAGGAGGGCATGCAAGGATCATGAGTCCTTTTCAGATAGCTGAAAACATCACAAACTAAATGTATTCCCAAGGCAGAGCACTGTTACTAATGTATTCCACTTATCTATCTTGATTTCATTTAGTTAAGAAGCATGAAATAGATTTTGGTACATATAACACATGAGAAAAACTAATGACAGAAGGAGAAACAATGCAAAAACACATTACCACAAGAATCCCACAAAAATAGCTGCAAATCCTGGTATATTTCACTGCCAAACTGCTGTAGAGATGCACAATGTAGCTCAAAGCATCCACAAGAGTCCAACCTTTACAAATGAAGAAAAAAATACATAATATAGACATGAAAACTACCTATCCTAGCCATCATGGGTCGAATCCAAGAGATAAGGGGTTGTTTCAACCATATCTAAACTAGGAACAGGAATATAGGCAGTGGAACAACTTGCCTCTAAAACCATGGAAACTAATTCATTCACCCTCAAACCACTTCAAAATGATGAATCTACCTTCTAAGGTCATTTTACATTTAACTTTACATGGCATAGCATTATTTGCAGTCATAAATTTATCCAAAATGAGAGAAAAAGTCAAATTCTAGAAAAACTAGGCAAAATTTGGATTTTTGAGCAAACTGGTTCTATGCGTAGCGCCACCTGTCCTATGCATAGCGCCACTTCTCAGTTGATTTTGGAAGCCTTCCCCTTAGGAAAATTGAGCCCAAGATAGCTCGTTAGAAAGGTCTGCCTGTCTAGTTTTTGGAACATCTTGAATTTTTGCATTTGGAGTTAATCTGCCCCCTAAAAAGTGGAATCTACCAGGACTGCTTCCTGTGTGTCCAAAAAGGGGCAAAGAGGTCATTTGTTTGATGGTTTTTTGACATTTAGTTGACCAAGATTTACTCCAAAATTGCTGAAACTCTTAGGGATTGATGTCCTCATCATTTTGAATCTGAATATGCAAGCCATTCCTCCAAAAAGTGTCCCAATCAAAAAGCATCGGTGGCGCTATGCACCTATTGCAATTTCTTGCGTTGAAAAAATTCAAAATTTGAAAATGACAAAATTTCACCAAAACTTGCCTAGATTTGGCACAAAGCTCCCCCATTAGTTGCTTTGATGGGCTAGTGAGGCCTCAACCAAGATTTTTAGCTTGTCATGCTCCTTTTTGCTCCTTAAGGCCTTCCTCAACCTTGCCTTAAGTTTCCTCATCCTTATATTGCATATTTTGTTTTGGGTCATATAATGATAGGCCATGTGACGAAGCATCTTCTTTTCTTTATTGGCCTTCTCAAGTAGCTTTTCAAGGTGAATGTTAACCCTTTCAAGCCAAGTTTCCCGGTCATTCTCAATCTCTTACTCAATGGAGGTCATCTTGACCTTTTCCTTCTTTGCCTTTTGCCGATACTCCCTGATCATTTGCAACTCCATGAGGACTTGCTTGTCGGTCAATTGCTTGTTTTCTTGCTCAAGATAATTGATGATCCACTTTACCCTTTCTAAATTGACTGACAAGGCTTGTATATCAACCTCTTGCTCCTTGATGATCATGTCTTTAGTAATCTTTGTACCTTGAGTCTCCAAATCAATGACATCAAATCCTTGTGTCTCCTCATGATCAACCAAGTCAAAGTCCCTCTCTTGCCCATCACTAAGATCCTTCTCATGCATTTTTCCCTTGCCTTTACCTTTTCTCTTGCTGTGCTACCCAACCTGTACCTATTTAGCTGAAGATGAAGGCAAAGCCCCTTCCACTCCTTGTGGAGATAGCATTTTCCTATGGCCTGTAGATGAAGGTGAGACCCCTTCCACTCCTTGTGGAGATAATAGTCTCCTAGCAGCTGTAAAAATTTTCCTAGTGCCTCTCTCATACGTCACAACTTGGACCTCTTGTTGTCTTGAAATTCCACCTTCTTCATGAGGCACTGATGCAAATACTTGAGGGCTTTTGAACACTTCATGCAAGGTCTCCCATGGTATATTAAGTAGGTTTAGTTGATGTAAGACAATGATTTTAATCATATAGAAGTGGTAGATGTTGGTTAGCTACTGGGGGTATGATTTCTTCTTTACAATAAATGGAATCTTCTCTATGTTTCTAAATATGAAGTAGGAGATATTCATCATCCTCACCCTAGTGAAATGCATCAGCAATCTAATGTGGTAGGCATACAGTCTGGAGAACCTACCTTCACAAGTAAAATACTTGATGATGATCTTCATTAATGGAGTAAACCTATCCTCTAAGAACTTAAAGGGGAATACTCTGCTGAGTTTATAGATATTTGGCCTTAATGTAAGGCTCATAGTACTCCATATCGATGTACTGACATTTGTTCCACTTTTCACCCACATTTGGAATACCTATAGCCTCTAAAACGACAGCTGGTGACAAAGTGAATGTGGCTCCATCAAGGTTTACCTCATTGTTATCCTCCAAATGTGTCACAAACAACCTTGCTAATTCATGATGGGATTTTACCCTTTCCACCATCTCACAAAAACTGAAACATGACTGATGTCTGAAACAAGAAAGGGAAAATGGGCAGGCTTGCAACTCTCTCAAACTGGTGGGCTCCTCTCTGATATGTTTTCCTCCCTTATGAGGTCTTCTGCCCTGAGTGTCTCTCTCTCTGGAACTGTCACTATGTGTCTCTTCCTCCATTTCATACTCACTATCCCTCTCCATTATTGTACTATTGTTTGTCTTTATGGTAAATGAGGAGTGATGGGTTGGTGAGTAAGGGTATGATGAATATGAAGAGATTTTAGATAGGAAAGTCAGTGAGGGTGCACAAGAATGGGATAGGGGTGTGGGGAATAAGTAAGGTTAATGAATAGTGTAGGGTTTGGGAGTAATGGTAGGGTTTAGAGTTTATGAGTATAGGGTTTGGGAATAATGGTCGGGTTTAGGGTATATTGTAGGAAAAATTTTAGGGAGGGGATTATTTATGGGAGGATGAGTTGTAGGGAAATAATGAAGGATGATATGGGGTAGCAGCAGTAATGATTGTATTTGATGGACAACAACAATTAGGATTTGATATTATGGACAACAACAATTAGAGTTAATGTTTAGAGAGATAACACAACCCAAAAATTAATGTAACAACTCTTGTCTGCAAGGAAAGTGGTATTACTTACTTGCAAATGGAAGAATTTGAGTGTTTTGAAACAATTTGATGAATTTTGCAGCGATTTGTAGCTCAGATGACAGGTGCATAGTGCACTTCCCAGGTGCATAGAGCCTATCCTGTGCGTAGCGCCCATTCAAAAATGCACAGTGGAGAAGGCCTAGGTGCGTAGCGCCGAGATTAGGTGCGTAGCACCAGGATTAGGTGCGTAGCGCCAGGCAATTTTTCTCCAAAACACAGCAAATCGCTTCTCTTTGCTCACTAACACCTTAAATCGCGATTTTTCTCATAAACTTCCACTTCAAACAATGAATTAACTTGAGAATGAAATGTCTTTTATGTGGCTTGGGCACTTTTTAATTTTTCACTCTACAAAACCCACTTTATAATGTCCTTTGGCTTTTTTCAAATGCTCTATTTTTTGGATGCTTGGCTTTTTGCTTAAAATTGATGACTAATGCTTGATGATCTTTGCTTTTGTAGTAGCATGTCTTTGGAAATATCAACAGGTGACCAGGAGCAACATGAAACTTCTTAATTATATATGAGAAATGATGAAATTACATGAAATTTACAAATAAAAACAAATGCTCTGTTTTTCACCTCAAACTAGTTTTGAGGTGAAGAACTTATTAAATTTACAAATTATGATTTTAAAGCTTTCCTGATGGTTATTGTCTTCCTCATGTATCTGCTTACCCTTCTTGGTCAATGGTTACTAAAAATTTGACATGGTGAGACCCTAATACCTAATGAAACTAAAACCCTAAGACCTAAGACCTATTTGATGAAATAGACTGAAAATGAACCTAGACCTAACCATTGACTAAATCACACAAGAAAAGTGGTCATCATATAAGTGTCATGAGGGAAAAACTAGAATGTGACTACCATTACTTGATCCAATGACCTAATGGGATGAAACTCATTGAGAATGGGACTCCTAATATGAATTCAAAGGAGTGAATTTTGATCACTGACGGCAGTGTGAAGGCACTGACACTAACAAGACTATTCTTTAAGAATTTGTAATTCATGTTTGTTTCACATGTATTAAGATAGTTGAACTATTTCGGTTGTTTTATTGCTTACCTTATTGGGGATGTGTTGTATTGGTTATCACTGATGTCTCATCCTTATGGACTACTCTGCATGATACTAGACAAACCTTTCTCGCTCATTGGTTATAACGACTATCACATCCGTTGTTGACTATTCCACTAGATGGTGGACGAATATTTCCATGTACTTTGGTTTTAACAATTGTTGTATCCGTTGTGGACTATTCCATTGGATGCTAGACAAACCTTCTTGGTTCGCGTGTGTCTCTTCTTAGCTGGTACTATTACTTCTCACTTAGAGACTCACTTTTCTGCCCCCTTTTGCAGTAAGAAAACCTTGACATAGTTGTGTTGCACACTCACTAGGCACATTTACCTTGTTGTTCAAAGATACCATTGCATTGCTCTCTTGTGTTGACAGCTAGAGCCAAGGCAGGTCTCTAAGTGTATGGCAACAAATCCTTTATACCATATGGGAATCCTACACCAAACGATGTGAGGTCTAGTTGGGACTTCATATTGGGGAGATCCCCTTGGTTGATGGATTCCCAGCACCTTCAACAAGGTCTTAACATCATACATGAGCATAGGGGTCTCATACTTATCTCGTAATCATTAAGAAGCATTCATGCCTCAACACATTAGTTGCAATTTCATTTATTAGGCCATAGATACATTGTTCATTCATTTACAAGTAAAAACATGATGAGGGCCATACATAGCCACTAATAATACATGTTCATAACCAACATAATAACAATAGAAATACTAAGGAAACAATAGCCATATAAACCAATATAACACTCATGAATTAAAAAGTAGAAACAACTTCACATTAATGATGCAAAGGCCAACCACGTTTGGGACTTCCATGAACCACCCAACCATAGAAATGACTAAGCCAAATATATCTTCAGCCAGTCATCCCCGTGCCATATTCCAATCATGAATGTGGGATCTCATGAAACAAATCCATCAAAATTGAACCAGGGCTTCTATAGGCCAAACCAACTCAACCCATCAAACTGTGATTCCACCTCATGGTCGGACATCATAAACCATCTCTAGATCGGTCTCTACCTAAGTTTTTCAAGGATTTAGAGCATTTGTTCGAACCCAGCTTCCAGGATGATTAACTAAACCCACGGCTGTTGTCGGGCTCTATATTGTTTGTCCAACCAAGGCTCCAAGACTAGTAACTCAACCCACCAAGGGCTTCAGAGCATTTGTCCAACCAAGCCTCCAAGACTAATAACTCAACCCAAGTTGTTACAGGGCTCTATAGGGTTTGTCCAACCAAGGCTCTGGGACTAGTAACTCAACCCAAGCCATTACAAGGCTTCTAGAGCGTTTGTCCAACCAAGGCTCTAGGACTAGTAACAAACCCCCAACCATAAGGAACATGAGCACTGGAAAAAAAAAGGGGGGGAACCCAAAACACTGTGGCTATCCAGGAAATGCCAAGGCTAGGCAAATCCACAGTCAATCCAGGCAATCCTCCATGCCAATGACATATCATAACCAAGAAACCACATGCATGTGCCATGCATGCCAAAACTAGCAAGGAAACCATACCTACAACTCAGTACCTGCGAAGAAATCCAGATGTAGTTGTTGATCCTGATGTCCTCTTACGCTTTCTTGCTCTTCCTTTGTCTTCTTTCTCCAAGCATCCGAGTATGCCACACTCTCCAAGAGTGCTCAAAGAAAACTCTAAGTGTCCAAGAGTATGAGAGAGAGAGAATAAAATGAGAGCTCCAAAACTGAACTAACAAAAGCTTACACTGACTAAGCCTACCCATTGATCCTCAAAAGCCTTTTTATCAATGAAGCCTCTATTTTCTTCAATTTCCATTATTTTCCTTCATTTTCCTCCTCACATGCAACCTGTGACCTTTCACCTTCTTTTTCTCCTAATTTCCATTATTTTCATAAATAAAATGCCAAATAATGTCTCTTTGCCTTTCCAAAGCCTGCGCCAATTTCCTTAGCCATAATAAACCAAAATGAACACCCACTAGGATGCTTTTCCCACCATTCAGCTTCAATATGTGTCCCATGACCATGGTCTTATATATTTTTACATGGAATTTTAACTAGGGCTATTACAGAACCCTCCCCCTTGGGGGAATACTGTCCTCAATGTTCATTGACACCTATAACCAACAAGACTCCTAAAAACAAAACATATTACCCATGGACCTTTATAACACAGCTCGTTGCAGTATTTACAATGACCATTGTTGAAACATGACAATCATACAGTTTACTAGAGATTTATAACACAACTAATTATGGTTTTTACAATAATAACCACATATACACACATACACATTTGCTTCACCCAACAATAATCATACTATCTATGGAGCTTTATAAATCCGTTTCAATACAATATTTACAATTATACACACATATGCACATTTTCTCAACCAGAAAATAAAAGGATATGATGCTTGCATTTGCAACAAGGGAATCTAGAGGCTCACACTTCCATCCTCAAAGAAATAACAGGATTCACCTCTTTCTAGGAAGTCCATAATCAACTGCAAGGTCAAATTTCATCCAATGTCCAGTGCTATAATCTTATGCCACTTGTCCTCTAAGTGAACAGTTATTGACTCATTGTTTCAGGGTACACTCCCAATGTGCATTTGATTTCATATGGTAATGTTAATGACTAAAACAAATATATCCATGACCTTCCCTTCTCCTACACAACCCCTCAGGAAATCCGGTCACCCCCTTCCATGCAGTCACACACCTTCCAAGTTTTGTTGGCACCCCCATCCTCGGCAGTCCATCCCTCGGCAAGGTTTCCTCACATCGGAAGGTCCAAAAACCAAGGCATATCCCAACCTTAAAACCATCATACCGGTCATAAGATGCTCATGGAAATCAATGGACACTATTGGGTATTAGTGTCCCACAATGGCCCTGCTCCTTAATGCTTTACTAGCATATTGTTGCCTGTTTCATTTTCTTTCACTACTGTTGCTAATTCTTGCAATCGGTTTCAACCAGCCAACCTGAGCATTTCATGCTTTTCTTTACCAAGCACATAATTTCCATTAGATTCAAAATAAATTCAAATAAATTCACATCATACCTCATTGGTAGCCCGTCAATAAGGTACTCTTGCAATCATGTTTACTTCCTCTCACAACAAGTCAAACTAGCATATTTTATCAAATCATCATGTATAAATATATCACATACGGTTAGCTCAAAATGAAACCATCATAATCAAAAACATGAATCACATGCAATCATCGTAAACCATAATCACAAATCACATGTAATCATCATAGACCAAAATCATAGATCACATGCATAATAAAAACTAAAATAAAATACTTATATTTATCCTTTAATCAATCCTTAGCTTCTACCTTTTTTCCTTATTTCGTATACACTCTGGATCAGTTGCCACACCCAACAAACAGCCAGTGCCTTCTCCTCATCCATGTGTCAGTGCCTTCTCCTCAACCATGTGCATCACACATATACAACCACACACGACATACAACACCATGCAATACATGCACCTACACTTGACATACCACACATAAACCTATACCTAGTGTACAACACAACACAATACATACTCCTAGATCCAGTGTACACCACAACGCAGTACATACACCTACACCTAGTGTACAACACAACACAAATACATACACAGAGTAAAACACTCTGAATACATATGTCATGATACAAGGACTACACAATGCACATACATAGTACCGCAAGCCTGCAACACAACATGTACGACATGCGCACAATACCACATGTACACTAGTACCATATGTACAACATGTACACAGTACCACCTATACACCGCACCACCTGCACAATATGTGCATAACATCACATGTACATGACACCACCTACACAACGCATACACAACATCACATGCACGACATGTACACAACACCCCTTACACACAACACCACATATACAACATATACACAACACCACATGCACACAACACCATATGTACATAGCACTGCATATACAACATGTACATAACATCATATGTACACAGCACCACATATCCAACATGCGCACGGAACCATATGCACACAACACTTCATATCCAATGTGCACACTATACGATATGTACACAACACCGCATATCCAACATGTACATAGCACCTTTTATACCCAGCATTGCATATCTCATATACACACAACAGACATACAACATCATATGTACATAATACTACGTATATACACATTACATGTCACCATAGGTACAATCACTGAATATACAACATGCACAGCATATGCACAACAATATCACTGCAGATACTACCTCTATGAAGCAACCTTGCTTCCAGTGTCTCTCTATCATCCATGCTTATCCTAGCATGTCGAAAAGCACATTGTTTTCATTCTATTGATGTATCCTTCAGTGTTACATGTCATAACATAAAGATAGGCATAATACAAGCATACAATACCAATTCATATCCACATGATACTGACCTCGTATATTTGTCATTATTACTCTTCCCACTTGATTCCGCATAAACCATGAACCTCTTCATGCCATTCACCTGCATAGGCAATCATTCCTCCACAAGAATGATCCCTAGTGACCCTATCAGACAACAACATACATACATACACGTATACATATAAACATCAACATAAAACAATCATGACCCCTGATGACCCTGTCAGATAACAACATACATACATACATATATGCATATAAACATTAGCATAAAGCAATCATGATCACAACACAATTACTAGTTCTCAAAGTCAAGGTTAAGAGAACTTCCTTTATTCATGCACAACATGCAAAACATTAAGAACAACAATTCCCAAGATCTCTAAGGCATATGTTACCTTAAGCCCATTTACTTTACCTTCCTTGTTACCTTTCTCATCACTGTGTTGCCACCGTCCATTATCCTAACGGGCCAAACCAATCCAACTAGCTATCATATTATTTCCTTCAACTACCCTTTGCTCATGCATTGAGCTGCATCTGAGTCTCATATTACCTTATGGATTTCATTCAACTTCTCTCTAGCTTCATTAACTTTCCTCTTTCCGAACCAATTCCCAAGACTCAAAACTTAGAAGGCAAGCACAAGAAACAAACAAGAAGAAGACCATGAAAACCAATAACAACATGACACCACAACAAAGTGGCAAGGCCTTGCACCAGACCTAAAAAAAACTGCAAATCAAGCTCAACGAATCACAAAATAACAAAAGCACAAGACTAGCAACAGACACCATGAATCCATCCCCATGGTTCCCAATGCCTCCAAGTGAAAGCTCAACCCGAGCCTTCTTTAATATTTCATGGCAATCTCTTTTTCCATGCAATCCCCTGCATCATACTGCCATAAATGTCAGTGCATAAGTAAACATAACAACATACTAGTTACCTTACCTTGTCATAATAATGCCAAGCATGTTACCCTACAACTACTCACACATGCCAACCACATGTCCCAAATATCAATACAATCATACCTATCAATTTGAAATCAACCTTTACCAAGACCAAAAATCATGTCATAATCCATAGTCAACTCATGGTCATTAGACATAATGCTACAATTGTCACCTAGTACAGTCAAGTACATGTCAGCTATCTCAACACATATGTGTGAGTAAAACCATCTTAAAACAAGATCATTTATTGATGCAATCTTATAGACACATACTCATATCATGTGATTAATCAAGCATTCAACAACAGATAGACGACATAATAGACACCAACACTCAAACACCAAATAGACGACACAATCAAACATTCAAGAACAAAGTAGATGACATAAGCAAGCTCGTACCTTAATGTATCTCATGGGAGGTTATCTTGTTTGCACAATCAATCTAGTTAGCATGATATAACTGTTGAAAATGGCAACAATAAATGCTAAAAATAGCACTGCTTTAAATAGCAGTTTGGGTACCAGTGCTGGATTGAGCAACAAGGAATGAAAAATGGAAGTGCTAAAAATAGCATTATATTTTTAGCAATTCAATATGGATTCCTATTTTAGTCAGTCCCTGGACTAAAAATAGGAAGTAAAATTCGAATTTGATATTAACAGCAGTTTGTAAATTAATTAATTAATTCATCTTGAGTTAATTAGTTAAGGAGAAACAAACTTGAAGTCGATGTGAGGACATGCAATAGTTTATCTATTAATTGAGGAATTTATCCATCAGTTAAAGAGATAAGGATGAGTTGTAATATTGAGTTGTAATTAGTTGGCTCAGTTAACTGAGTCAAGTCCATTTAGATTAATTTAACAGTTTGTTAAATTAATGAGAGTTCGGTTAGTTAATGCTTGCATGCATGTAACTATTGTATTTCAGATAACTGAGTATTCACTCATGCATGTCATTTCAAAGAAAGACCCAGTTGAGATCAGAGGAGGGACAGTGTATTATCAGTTGGATGGATTTTTTCCTATAAAAGAAAAGCATCCAAGCAGAAGGATTAAGGTTCCTTGAGGATTGTGCAGTTTTATAGGGTGTGAGATCAGTGTTACACTTGGTAACAGGAGGATCACCCAGGAAAAACTGTGCAAGGAAATAGGAGGCTTGGAGGGCAGAGGAGAAGGCTGAGGAGAAGTCTTGATTGCCTGTGAGCATCTAGGAGGATTGCAATGAGAGCTGGCTAGCTATGAGAGCTAAGGCTTTGTGTAATCCTGATGTATTTCCACCTTCATCTATGAGGATTGTACTAAGAGTTGGCTAGTTGTGTGAGAGCTAAGGCTTTGTATAAATCCTATTTATGATAATACAGAGTTGGGGTTTTAGGCTGAGTCTTTCCCCAAGTTATATCTTATGTGTTATGTGTGATTGGTTCCTTCTTATCATTTATATGTGTTCTTATTGATGTTGCTCATGTTCAATTAAGCTTCTACTAAATTGTTTGTAGAAGTAGGTCAAGTGTTTTTCTTTAGTACATTGCATTACCAGGTGATATACAGGAGGGAATTTCTACATGGTACCAGAGCTAGTTGATTTGTAGAAAATTCTACATGGTATCAGAGCTAGCTGATTTGTAGAAAACGTTCTACATGGTATCAGAGCTAGCTGATTTGTAGAAAAATTCTACAAAATTCTACGTGGTATCATAGCACAGGTGATCAAGGAAGAACAATATACTAGAGGAGATTTCAAAGTTTTGAGTTTTGGGTCGAGAGTTTGAAGAGCATATCTGAAAATTTATGTACAAAAATTTTTAGAAACAAATAGAAAATTTGGATTCCTTTCAGAAAAATACACAAAATAAAAATAAAAACTCAGCTGAATCGGAGTCCATATGAGGGAGATGTCACTGATTTAAAATCAGCTCTTTTTCCCGAAAATTTCGTGACGGCAAGAAAGTTGAAACAGATTGGTGTGCTAGCCAAGAACCTGTATACACTTGAGGTACAAGATGCATGCAAAGCCTTGAGGAGTAAGGCAAAGGTTAGATACTTGGTGGTTGAGATGGAGAGTAAATTACCTCTTAACATGTAGTGCCAGAAGAAGTCTCAAACAATTGTGGAGGAGCCACAATTGGTGAAGTAGCTTCAGGAGGTTGTGGAGCAACCACAACTAAGGAAGCCGAGAGGAGACTGAGTGGAGACATCTACTCATGCAGAGACCTCTAGTAGGGGGAAATTTCGAGCCAGGTGGGCAAAGGGATCACATGCATCCATACCTCCAGGTAGGAGGTGGGGCGATGTAGAGTGACAGTCCCAAGAAGGCTGGAATAGGGGCAGGATCCTTGAGGTACCCAACCTCTTTGATTTGACTTTGCTACAGGAGCCCCGACGAGGAGTAGTAGGATTGGCTGATTGGGTAGAGACAGATGCGGATGGAGCGGCAGAGAGAGCTACAGTGCAAGAGTCCCAGGACTATGTAGAGCTAGCAAGCTACAACAATGCGAGAGGCATAGGATTATTGAACTAGTGTAGGATGGTACAGAGAGGTGTGCAAAGGGACGAGATGCATGGAGTATTTCAACAACTCAGAGGTCAAAGAGGGAGCACTTGTCAGCAGCAGGTAGAGCTTCAGATCAATGTATGTTTCTAGCCCAACAGAGAGGTCAGTTGGGAGTTTTTTTTATTCCGAGAGTTGCTGGAGCAACCACACTTGGTAGAAGTGTTGCATGCATAACATTCCAAAGTTACAGGATCAAGTTCAAGAGGAAGCCTTTCTTGTTGAGAGGGAGTGTTGAAAATGGCAACAAGAAATGCTAAAAATAGCACTGTTATAAATAGTAGTTTGGGTACCAGTGTTGGATTGAGCAACAGGGAATGAAAAATGGAAGTGCTAAAAATAGCATTCTATATTAGCAGTTCAGTATGGATTCCTATTTTAGTCAGTCCCTGGACTAAAAATAGGAAGTAAAATTTGAATTTGATATTAACAGCAGTTTGTAAATTAATTAATTCATTCATCTTGAGTTAATTAGTTAAGGAAAAGCAAACTTGAAGTCTATGTGAGGACATGCAACAGTTTATCTATTAATTGAGGAATTTATCCATCAGTTAAAGAGATAAGGATGAGTTGTAATATTGAGTTGTAATTAGTTGGCTCAGTTAACTGAGTCAAGTCCAGTTAGATTAATTTAATAGTTTGTTAAATTAATGAGAGTTCAGTTAGTTAATGCTTGCATGCATGTAACTATTGTATTTCAGATAACTAAGTATTCACTCATAAATAACTCATGCATGTCAGTTCAGAGAAAGACCCAGATGAGATCAGAGGAGGGACAGTGTACTATCAGTTGGATGGATTTTTTCCTATAAAGGAAAATCATCCAAGCAGAAGGATTAAGATTCCTTGAGGATTGTGCAGTTTTACAGGGTGTGAGATCAGTGTTACACTTGGTAACAGGAGGATCACCCAGGAAAAACTACGCAAGGAAATAGGAGGCTTGCAGGGCAGAGGAGAAGGCTGAGGAGAAGTCTTGATTGCCTTTGAGCATCTAGGAGGATTGCACTGAGAGCTGGCTAGCTGTGAGAGCTAAGGCTTTGTGTAATCCTGATGTATTTCCACCTTCATCTATGAGGATTGTACTAAGAGATGGCTAGTTGTGTCAAAGCTAAGGCTTTGTATAAATCCTATGTATGATAATACAGAGTTGGGGTTTAGGCTGAGGCTTTCCCTGAGTTATATCTTCTGTGTTATGTGTGATTGATTCCTTCTTATCAGTTATATGTGTTCTTATTGATGTTGCTCATGTTCAATTAAGCTTCCGCTAAATTGTTTGTAGAAGTAGGTCAAGTGTTTTGCTTTAGTACATTGCATTACCAGGTGATATACAGGTGGGAATTTCTACATGGTATCAGAGCTAGCTGATTTCTAGAAAAATTCTACAATAACTTCACAACACATTAGCTAAAACATAAATAAGATCATGATATCCGTAACAGTAACTAACTAGCATGTTCACCTCATAAGCTCATAAATATTTGTCATTCATGCACAACAATCACATATGTACAATCAATCTAGATTAGTATGACATAATATCACAATATATTAACTCATACCTAAATGTCATAACCCTAACCATCTGCATAGGCCAATAAAATTTAGCATGATACATATAACATCAAGATATTAATGCTATAACCCTAATCATCAAGTTAACTAACATATAACAACAATAAGTTAACATATAACATGCTCATTAACAACATATAACATAATCATCAAGCTAACTACAAGTTAACATATAACATATTCATCAACGACATATAACATAAAAAATCAAGTTAACTAAGATAAAACAATAACAACAATGCATACTACCACATTTGTAACTATCCTTCATCACTATCTGACACATGTATATGACTACACTTATCAACTAACATTTATCATATATGTAACCATAATAATAATAAAATGACAAGCATATCAGTAACCCTAATGCTTATAACAAAAACTAACCAACATACCTGCATGCCCACCATACAAACCTGTATGATCTTCTCTTACCCTTAATTCCATTGTTGCAACTTCACTTTAATCATCTACATCTCCTGCTCTATCTCAACCAACACATTAGCATCATAACATACCAATATCATCATGATGGCCTAATTGCATACAATGACCTTATGCATAACAACCTTCAACATGAAAATGTATGCATAACAACATATAGACACTGACATGCATAACAAATGAATATACAACCATACACTCATGATGCCACATCCCATAACAACATCAATAACCTTCACATGGTGACATCACTACAACCATGATCAATACCATGAAAATGCAACAAGCACATGGACTACAATCATAAGGAACACATATGCAATCAATATGAATGCATGACCAACACACGGCCCATCCAATCTGAGGGTTGAACCATGCTCTAATACATGACCCAAAGAGAGCAAAATGTGCTCTGATACCACTTTGTAAGACTCTCATCACACCTCTACCCAAGTAACCAGCCAATTGGGGTAAATATGTGACGAGAGACTACTATAATGGGGTTCAACCTCCTAGGTGACCTTAAGGAAGTGGAATCAATGGAAACCCACAACACAGACCTTCTATACCTGCTACAGGACTCCCAAAAGCCTTCCTAGTCATCCCCATGACCAGTGCCTGGGTCCCACTGAGTTTTTAGACCATTAAACCCTTAGACGCTCCCTTGATATGGACAATGGTGCTTCTAGGAGGCTCCATTCACTCCCACATCAAGGCATGGGTGCATATGGGGACTTTTCTCCTCATTCCTATGCCCACAACTCTGGGATTTGTGCCACTTTTTCAGGCCCAGAGCTCGGGTCACTGCCAAGAACTAATTTACAGGTTCCAAAATGAAATTTCACAGCAAGACAAAGATACATTTGCAAAAGCATCAACAAGGACTAGATTGGACCCCTACTAGCCATGACAGGCATTTCATCAATCATATCACAAACATAAAAGCTATAGGTCTTAACAGCAAAACTGAGCAGAGGGGTCTCATACTTATCTAAGAATCACTAAGACGCATTGATGCATGAACACATTAGCTGCAATTTCATCTATTAGGCCATAGATACATTGTTTATTCATTTACAAGTAAAAACATGATGAGGGACATACATAACCATTATCATAACACATGTTCATAACCAGCATAATAACAACATAAATACCAAGGAAACAACAACCATATAATCCACATATAAACCAGTATCATACTCATGAATTAACAAGGAGAAGTAACCTCATATTAATGATGCAAAGGCCAACCAAGTTTGGGACTTCCATGAACCACTCAACCATAGAAATGCCTGAGCCAAATCTCTCTTTGGCGAGTCACCCCTGTGCCAAATTCCAAGCATGAATCTGGAATCTCATAAAACAAATCCATCAAAACCGAACTAGGGATTCTAGAGGCTAAACCATCTCAACCCATCAAACAATGATTCCACCTCACAGTCAGACATCACAAACCATCACTAGATCGGTCTCTACCCAAGTTTTCCAAGGCATAAGAGCATTTGTTCCAACCTGTCTTCCAAGACTACTAACTCAACCCACGACTGTTGTCGGGCTCCAGAGCGTTTGTCCAACCAAGGCTCCGGGACTAGTAACTCAACCCACAACAGATGCTGGGATCCAAAACGTTTGTCCAACTAAGGCTCCAGGACTAGTAACTCAACCCACTAAGTGCTCCAGAGCATTTATTCAACCAAGTCTCTAGGATTAATAACTCAAACCAAGTTGTTAGAGGGCTCCAGAGCATTTGTCCAACCAAGGCTCCAAGACTAGTAACTAACCCACAACCATAAGGAACATGAGCACCAACTAGAAAAAAAAGAAAGGGAAACCCAAAACATTGTGGCTATCCAGGAAATGGAAAGGCTAGGCAAATCCACTGTCAATATAGGCAATCCTCCATGTCAATGATAGATCATAACCAAGAAACCACATGCATGTGCCATGCATACCAAAACTAGCAAGGAAACCATACATGAAACTCGATACCTACAAATAAATCTAGATGTGGTTGTTAATCCTCATGTCCTCTTGCGCTTGCCTGCTCTTCCTTTGTCTTCTTGCTCCAAGCATCCAAGTATGCCACACTCTCTAAGAATGCTCCAAGAAAACTCTAAATGTCTAATAGTATGAGATAAAATGAGAGCTCCAAAATTGAACTGACAAAAGCTTACACTGACCAAGCCTACTCATTGATCCTCAAAAGCCCTTGTATCAATGAGGCCTCTATTTTCTTCAATTTCCATTATTTTCATAAATAAAATGCCAAATAATGCCTCTTTGCCTTTCCAAAGCCTTTGCTAATTTCCTTAACCATAATAAACCAAAATGAAGACCCACTAGGACGTTTTTCCCACCATTCAACTTGGAAAATGTGTCCCATGACCATGGTTATAT